>KQ964271.1:0-292948 GCA_001566295.1 Microdochium bolleyi
TAACCCTAACCCTAACCCTAACCCTAACCCTAACCCTAACCCTAACCCTAACCCTAACCCTAACCCTAACCCTAACCCTAACCCTAACCCTAACCTTTCGCGCGCCCCCTATGCTAGCCTAGCGATCTACTCGCTCGCGCTAAAAGCCTGGGGTTGTGTATAGTACGGCTAGCTACCGGTCTAGAAAAGAGAGACGCGCTTAGGGGTTAGCGGTTTAACCCCCGGCCATTTTGGTGCGCGGAACTTGAGTCCGTTGGGGTAAGGAACTTAAGTCCGCCGACCCCCCTGCCGCCCCCTATAGCCCGTGCCTGCTACCAGAACTTGAGTCCGCGTGCCCAAGTTCCAGCGGGAATGATAGTCAGGGTTATATAACAGAGTTATACTAACCGGGATGTTTGTAACTCCGTCGTAGTTACATAACCGCACACTCACGTAACCGCCAGCCTGGATTTATAAGGTTTAGGACGTATATACCCGGTATGCCCGAGCAACTATCTCGTGAGGCTCTATAGCCATTGGCCGCGCTATGTCCACCCCTGCTCTGCCGCTGCAGGACAAAGCAGTGAAGTGCCCGTTCCGAGTTCTCGGATACTTAATTATAGACGCGGTGTATTTATTAGCCCGAGATAGCTAGCGAGAGAGGTACGGGTTTACTGCTTCCGACGAGTATATATACCGTAAGTACCTTTACCGAACATTACCATTCACCGCTCCAATTAACACAATTTTCAGTCGCACCATTAAAGAACCCTAGAAGAAGCACTACAAAATGTCCACTACAATCCCCCAGACCTTCCGCGCCGCCTTTATCGACGAGGCCCAGGCTGTAGTCCGCGTCGGTAGCACCTCCTTCTCCTCCCCTGCGCTGTCCCCCGATGAGGTTAGCATCCGTGTTACCGCGACCGCGATTAATCCGGTGGACTGGAAGGTCCGCGACACCGGGATGCTCATCCAGTCCTGGCCCGCCATCCTAGGCTTCGACGGCGCGGGCGTTGTCGTCGAGGTCGGCAGCAACTTTGCCTCCAAGTTCCAGCCTGGGGACCGCGTCTTTTTCCAGGGCGTGCTGGGCAAAAACGACAGCAGCACCTTCCAGGAGTACACGCGCATCCCAGCGCACGCAGTAGGCAAGACCCCCGACGCCATCAGCGACGAGGCGGCCGCTAGCCTCAGCATGGCCGGCGTCACGGCCGCCGTGGGCCTATACCACAAGACCGGCCGCGCGCTAAGCCCGGCCCCGTGGGATGCCGGCGGCAGCAAGGCCGGGGAGGGCAAGGCTATTGTGGTCCTCGGTGGCAGCACGTCGGTCGGGCAGTTTGTCATCCAGCTCGCCCGGCTGTCGGGCTACACGCGCATCGTGGCGGGCGCGGGCGCGGCCCACACAGAGTTACTCAAGGGCCTGGGCGCGCACGTAGTGCTAGACCGCGCGACGAAGGGGGGGTGGCGGGACTATGTCGACGCCGTCGGCCCGAGCGTACAGCTCGACTTTGTGTACGACGCCATCGCGCTCGACCACGCGCAGCTCAAGGGTGTACAGATCATACAGGCCCTCGGGGACCAGGCGGCGTCCGAGGCGCTAGTGGTGACGGTCGGGTTGGTGGACGACGAGGCCATTGCGGCTGGCCAGGGCGGGGGCGAGGGCGGCGGCCTACGCACGGTCAACGTCCGTAGCATCGTGGCTACCGGCCACCATCCCGACTATCGGTACGTTGGGGAGCCCTTATACGAGTCGTTTAGCAAATGGCTAGCCTCGGGCGAGTTACTGCCGAACCACGTGCGGGTCGTGCCCGGTGGGCTCGAGGGCATCGAGGAGGCGATGCAGCTCAACAAGGCCGGCGTCTCGGGAGTCAAGCTCATCGTCAAGCTGTAAAGGGGGTGGCATAAAGAGACGCAGAGAGACCGGGGCCCTGAAATGGTTTTCTATCGTGGGCTAACAATAAGAACCCTTTATCTTATTAGAATATAGCCAGAATGGATATCCGGTGAGCATGCCTAAGCTATTGTAAAGCAAGTATTGACAATTACTCGAGTAAGAGCGATTAAAATATTACGATCCGGCCTCTAGGGTTAGCTAGAGCGCTGGGCTTCGGGGTTACTTGTGACGGCGCGGACCAACAGGGGATTGTTTAGGCTAGGAAGGCAGGACAAACAAGGCCGCAGTATCAGGCCAAGGACAAGGGCGGATCTGCGAGGGGTCACAAGCCTCCTTATATAAGCAAACGGTTACGTCAGCAAGGCTGTATGGGATCACTAGATCACGAAGTGAGCCAGTGAGCGGGACGACTAGATCACAGGATCACGACGTGAGCCAGCAAAGGGCGATGAAGAACAAAGGCGTATATAGTATGGGAGGATTCCCTAGACAGACAGTCCTAGCCTTTGTGCTTCAGCGATTAATCTAAGTATTATTCTCACACATCACTTGAACCAGTCACTCAATTGACGAGAGTGGTATCTCTTCCAAGAGACACGACAAACCTAAGAGACGAACGATATTCGATAGGAAGTGATATTGTATTGGCTTTACCTACCGGCAGAACAGCAACCCAGCGAAGCCCGACCAGACGGTTGACCCCGCTGGTCGGATCGTGATATTACTATCCTAAAAGTAGGTAAAGCTCTTATAATATTATAACTATCGAATATCGTTCGTCTCTTAGGTTTGTCGTGTCTCTTAAAAGAGATACCACTCTCGTTAATTGAGAGACTGGTTTAAGTGATAGGTGAGAATGATACTTAGATTGATTGCTGAAGTATAAAGGTAAGGACTATCTGCCTAGGAAATCTCCTATACTATATACGCCTTTATCCTTTATCGTAGTATACCTTATACGGTACTATCGTAGTGTGGTGCGGTGCTGTTCTACGCGAGTGTAGCGCCGTTCCTTTATAGTGCGGTACTACTCTATAAGTCTTGGTACTGCTCTATAGTCCCTGCTGAGTTATCTGGTTGCTTATATAATGAGGTGTGTTGCCTCCCGTATGATCTGCCCTTATCCCTGGCCCGATCCTGCGACCTTGTTCGTCTGCCTATAGCCCGAACAATCGACCTGTTGGCTTAGGTCGTTACAGCCTTCTAGTCGCGGTGCGACACCTAGGTGTCGGTAGCCGATAGTGTCCTATCGGCTACCGATCGCTAAGCGTCGGCTTACCTAGTCCCGCTTTCCTGACTAAGCTAGCTTCCTTATATAATCGTCCTAGGTCCCTCGTATGTCTGCCCTTATCTATGGCCCGATCATACGGCCTTATTTGTCCAGCTGTCTACAGCCTAAACAATCCCCTGTTGGCTCAGGTCGTTACATCTAACTACCGAAACCGCTCAAGTGCGGGGTACTTCACCTTAGTGGCAGCGATAGAGAATGTGGGGAACTAGACTGCGCGACACCTCTATTTAGTTTAGTCGTTAGCTCGGCATAATCAAATGACCGACACCGATTGTTCTGTCGCACAGTGAGCGATTCGCACTCCCGGCCCCGTGTGCTTATATAAAGGCTTATAAGACTTCTCTACGGAACCACTCGCTATGTACTTAATTAAGTGTCTTGGTAACATCGGAGCACATTGCATCGCAACACATAACATCGCAACACAAACGTCACAGCCCCCAGACATCGCAGCACACAAACATCATGGCATCCGTGACTCTTCCCCAGGGTCGCTACATTGGCAACTCCGAGGATTGCATCTCTAGTTTCCATGGCATCCCGTACGCGCAGCCCTTTAAGCGATTTCAGCTTCCCCAGCCTCCGATCCCTAGCAACGAAGAGTTCAAGGCTACCGAGTTTAGCTATAACTCCCCTCAGAACCCCTCGCGGCTAGACGCATACCTCTTTATACCCGACCCGCCAGCCAAGTACGATGAGGCTGCGGCCTCGGTACTGTCCGTGTATACGCCATCTCTTCACAACGCCGAAGATTCACGACTCCGGCCGGTTATAGTTTGGATCCATGGCGGCGCTTTCCTCACGGGCGGCTCGCAATTGTCTGGCTACCAAGGCACACTCCTTGCACGAGACGCTGATGCTGTCGTCGTTACAATTAACTATCGTCTCGGTGCATTGGGGTTCCTATACCACCCGGGTCGTTCTATTGACAAGAATAGTAAGGAGCTACCCTGCGGTATAGCAGACGTAGTTGCAGCATTCGAATGGGTGCGAGCCAACATATCTGCCTTCGGAGGAGATCCAGGCAACGTCACGTCATTCGGGCAGTCCGCGGGCGCATATATTACGCAGACGCTCCTCGAACTACGGCCTGATCTCCTGGAGCGCGGCATTCTACAGAGCAGCCCTGCCGCTATAGAAAACCCCCCCGAGCTGGGTACGGCAATCCGCAAGGACTTTGAAGCAAATCTACCAAACGGAGTGACGCTCAACAGTGCAAGCACTGAACAGATCAGTGCTGCTGAGTTGTTGACAGTCAGGAACTTTATAAGAACCACAATGGCACCATTTGCACCAACGGCGACTTTCGGACCCGGACTATCTCCAGACGACAAGAGCACAAGCACCGGCCAGACAGCTCTTGCTTCAGGAGGTAAGAAGCAAATCCTCGTGGGGTGGACCAAGACGGACGGCTTGATTTTCTCGCAGATCGGCGCACCACTCGGGACGCCCGTTTCGGATCTCAAGGACGTCACAGATGAGCTCTTCCGTGACGGGAGTAAGGCAATTGTAGAGAAATGGAAAAATGATGGCCACGACGTCACGATGTTCGAGATGAACTGGTCACCCCCTCACCTCGAGCTGGGACCGACGCATTGCACGGACCTGCCACTTGTGTTTGGGACAGAGACGTGGGGCGCTTCCTCATTTCTAAGTGAGGATAGTACGCACGAGTGGAAAGAACGAGGAAAGAGGTGGAGGCAGGCTCTGGGTAGATTCGTTGAGAATGGGACGAAGATTGAGACGACGGACGGTATAGAAGTCTTCCACTGTATTTGTCCTTAAGCTATTTCTCCTAAGGTTGGGCTAATGACGCCTCATCGGCGGTATGCTTGTTATGTTCGGCGGCGGGGGGGCGGAGGTTATTGATAAGGTACATATATTCCTTGTTGCTCATAGGGGCGAGGGCCGCAGCCTGGTCCGCTGGGTGGCCGCTCTATCCGACCTCGCAGAAATAGCCATCAGTCTCAAAGTAGGCAACCTCTCGCTTGGCGCCTTAAAGCTCTAGAATGGAACCTCCGTTTGGATCCGGAACATTGTGGTCGTCGAGGATGCTCGAGGCACGTGATCGCAAGGCGGGATTGAGGCGGACCGTTGTGGTTATGTAATGCGCCAGGCCCCGGTGCAACCATTTCAAAATCACTCACCCGCCTTGGCATCGTCAAACAGATCTGCGACAGACACTGGGAGACTTTCTTACCAGCCGAAACGCGTACGTATGCATGCCATTATAACAAGCCATCGTCCCATGTTCCGATGTCACGACGCAGCTAATCCCTTTCTTCTACATTCGTCTGATCTTTTCTTGTCATTCCGCTGGTCGGATCTCCTTGTTGATTTCCTACCCTCATTACCCGTGTACACTCTGTCCGGCCTCTTGTCTACCAAGCATCCTCGTTTCAATGCATTTCGCCAGTATCGCCATCACTTTTCTGGCCGCTGCCTTTGCTCCGGCCATCGCCAACCCTATTGCCCCACGCCAAGCAGCCATCTCGACAACCTGCCTCGACGCATCGCAGTAGGTCACCAATCGCACGCGCAATACACAACCCGCGCACAGTCTTTCCACTAACACAAAAACACAAACTCAGAAAAATCGCCTTCTACGATGAGAATGTAGCCCAGCTGGCCATCTGCGGGGGCATCGCGGGCAAGATCACAAAATGCGGCGGCGCACCAACCTCGACCATCGGACAGTCTGGCACGGCAAAGTTCTCACTCAAGCCACTGACCGCGGGGGCCACACTTAACATCTCAAAGGGCCGTTGGGAGCGGTGCATCAAAGCTGCGAGAAAGACCTGCCAAAATGGCAGTCTAAAGGCTACGTGTCCCGGGGGCGCATCCAGTGGAGACACCGAGTTCACGCTCGCGAACCCGTGAAATGCTCGCAGTGATGCAGGATGACGCCAAGGGGACGGGCAGTGTTTAAGGTAGGAGCCGGGTTAATATGGACAGCGAATCGTTACAATACGATAGACAAGCGGACAAGCGGAAAGCATCAATTTACACGAAGTAGGTAGCATCTAGCATACATAGAAAAGATTCCCCTGGAGTTCGTCGTAATTAAGAAGATAGACTTTAAGCCCATCGTGAACTATTATAGTAATTCTGTTTCTCAGCGCTTGTCGAAAAGACCTAGTTCGTTATGTATGCCATCTCTTATGAGTGCAGTAGTAACACCCTGGCTGAAAAAGTCCTTAAAAAGATCCGTCTAGTCGAAGCCACATACCATAAGGTAGCAGTCACGAAAAGCAACTGATAGGCGTTACCTTGTGGTGCGAGATGACAGTGCAAAGCTCCGCACCGCGCAGTGCTTTACGTACGAAGAACACGTGTACCATGCTTGTATATAGCGTTAGCCGTGCGCCATCCTCCCCAAAAACGGTCTACAATTCGGCGAACCGATGGAGTCTGGAAACCTGTCGCATCTCGGCCACGGCCGTTGTGGCAGTGGTGGTCTTGATTGTGGAGGGGCCTCTCCGACAATTGGCTAGACCCGTGTATCGCGTTCAGGGGTGTCAAACTCCCGGCACATCCTAGCCGGCCGATATTAACGTGCTCAAACATGCTCAGAGTGGGGTGTCGTAGGAAACTATTCCTCCACCTCGCAATAAGGTTGCCCAATGGTGAGGCTCGGAATCTTCCAATCCCTGGCATCTCTGTTCGCAGTGTGTATGGCAAACGATGCTGCCAAGCATGATTGAGCAGTTTTGCGCGGATGTAACGTCCGCCACTAGAGAAGGGCACGTTCCGTACAATCCTTTATAGAGGACGGGATCCTCTTTCCGACGGCGGCAGAAGCTGCAGACAACCTGCATCGGCAGTCGACTCGACAACGCACGCTCTCGATCCCGTCCGTCCTCCGCACTGACGCAACGATGGCCGCCCTGCAGCCACGGCCTCTCGAGGCACGGCACATCCAGAACATGAGCGACGCTCAGCAGCTCGAGCCGCACTGGGGCTACGCCGACCGCGTGCTGCCATGCACGAGCGACTCGTGCGAATACCTCGACCTCGTCTACAAAGCCCACGACAACAGCATGCTGTACAGCGGCATCATGTACGCCGTCGTGGCTGGGCTTTTACTCGCCTGGGCCATTGGTCGGCGGCTCTGGCCCCGTGACGGTGGCCGGGTCACGGACATCGACGTTGTGGTCCACAACCCCGATACCGAGAAGTCCGGCAGGACACCACCGTCCACATTGTCCCGGGCCCGCGCTGCTGTCGCTGCGGCTTCCCGGAGGCATCTCCTTCCCGAGGCAGCACCATCCGTGTTCGGCCCCGCGACCCGGCTGCAGGTGCTGGTGCTCGCTGTCATCGCCGCCTACCTCATCATCTTCTCCTTTGCCGGCATGTGGTATCGCCAGTGGATCACCCCGGCCAAGAACGGTCAGCCCGGCGTCTTCACGACTCGCACGACGCTTGGTCCTTGGTCTAACCGCGTCGGCGTCCTCGCCTATGCGCTCACTCCGTTCTCTGTGATGCTCTCGTCCCGCGAGTCGCTGCTAAGCCTGCTCACCGGGCTCCCGTACCAGAGCTTCAACTTCCTTCACCGCTGGCTCGGCTACATCATCGTCGCTCAGGGTGTCTTACACACTGTCGGTTGGCTCATCATCGAGCTGTACCTGTATCAACCGCAGCCCTATGTGCCTCAGCAGCTTTTCAAGGAAGTTTATATGTGGTGGGGGTGCATCGCTACATTTCTTCTCCTCGTCCTCTTCGCCCTCGCTACACCATGGGGCATCCGGACGACTGGGTACGAGTTCTTCCGCAAGGCTCACTACGTCCTGGCGATGGTCTACATCGGGGCTATCTACGGCCACTGGGATAAGCTGTCGTGCTTCCTCATTCCCGCCCTGCTCCTCTGGGGCATCGACAGGTTCATCCGGCTCGTGCGCAGTGCCCTGCTTCACTACCGCTTCGTTTCTCCATCCGCTCTCAATCTTGGTTTCAAGGCGGCCCAGGCTGAGATGACACTCTTCACTGATGCTGAGCACGGCGACGTGGTGCGCCTCGACTTCGAGCACCCACAGGATCCGTGGAATGTCGGCCAGCACTTCTACCTATGCTTCCCTTCACTCAGCATTTGGCAGTCGCACCCCTTCACGCCCTTGAGCCTGCCCCGACAAAACAGGGACGGCACCGTCAGGCAATCGTACGTCTTGCGTGCAAAGCGCGGAGAGACGAAGAAGCTGGCCGAGCTTGCCGTTAAGCAGCTGAACCAAATTGCTCCTCAAAGTGGCGTCGATGGCCAAGCGTTCCCCAAGCCTATTACTCCAGTGGTCTTGTCCGGTAGTTATGGCGAGTCGACAATGCACAATCTGGCAACCGACACCAACGTGTTATGTATCGCCGGAGGCACCGGCATTACCTATGTACTTCCCGTGCTGCTCGACCTGGTTCAAAGACAACCCGTGACAGACAGGAGGATCGATCTCATCTGGGCGGTGCGACGCCGAGCTGACCTGCAGTGGGTGACTCCAGAGCTCACGCTTATCCAGCAGGCCACACAGACTCACGGAGTTGCGGTTCGTGCATTTATCACACGCGAGGCTGCCTCGATGGCTAGCGAGTCGTCGAGCGAGGATGGCGGAGCATCTCATGAGCTGCACGCAATCGACGTGCAGAAGCTCGGCGGCCAGGATGTCACACCCCAGGACCGCCATCCGGACTTGAGCGCTCTGGTCGACGCATTTCAGCACAACGTCGTCCGAGGCTCAACAGCTGTCTTTGCAAGCGGACCAGGCAGCATGATTCGCGATCTAAGGAAAATCATTGCTGGCTGCAACTCGGTGTCTCACGTGTGGAAGGGGGACCTGCGCAGTGATGTCCAGCTAATTTGCGATAATCGGCTCGAGTGAAGTAGATACCCAGGAAAACGATAGACAACAGTAGAGCATGCCAATGAAATTATTAGACTACTACCAAGGCTGCATCTGTCTAGCCCTGCACTATTCGTCCTCAGCCACAGGCTTGACCAAGCCAAGCCACCCCGCCGAAGCGCTCGAGCCCCCATGTGCCTTTGCCGTAATGACAACCATGTGTGACTGTAGGGCCACTGGCGCAATCGGTCTGGGTACCTTGGCCGGAGGCTTGGGGACTGTATGCCGTGCCGTGATCACGAAAGACCCAGTTGGTCCCTCCGACTCGGGGCCAGGAGTGCGCGTCACCGTGATCTGCTCGGTGGGCACGCGCTTGTCGTCAATGCGAATCTCGACCTCGACTAACGGGGACGACGATGAGGACCAAGTCTGTCCGTTGTTGGCGGCCACCAGTACCAAGCCCTTGATGTCGAGTTGAGACAACAAAGGTTCAGAGCCTGTACACGAGGGCGTGCACATGACGTTGGCGACTGTGGCTGTTGCGGTGACTTCGATGCTACCAGCCTCTCCTTGTTGACCTGGGACTGGGATGGAGTCAGATGGGAGTGCTGGTGTGGCGGGAGGAGCGATTCGCCTCCGTGTCGCCGTAAAGAAAACGTGCGCTGACCTGAGCAGGTCTAGGTCACTGTTAGCAGGCCCGGCAAAGGTCAAGCCCATGGGCATCCGCTTCTGTTGCATGATTCCCATGGGTACCGTTACGGACGGGATGCCAAGATGGCGCATCGCCCTGTTGCCATGGCTGTAATGAACCCCATTCGCCCAGGCTTTGTCGGCCGACTCGTTCGTAGCATCCGCATCCTCGGGGCCAACGTCTCCTGCGGCTGGAAATGCGAAGCAGTGGCAACCGTGTGTCTTAAGATAGTTGGCCACGAGCGCCTCTTGCATGCTCACGAGTGCCTGCAACGCCGATTCCATATCCTCAATGTCCCAGATCGTGCTCGAGGCACAGTAAGACGAAAGCTTTGCCCAATGAATCGCATTCGCAGGATCCATGTATGCTATCTCAATAGCGGTGCGCATCGAGTCAGGATACAAGGACAAGCCATCCACACTGCCCAGGTTGGGGATCTGGGAGTCGCCGTTCTGTCGCAAGAACCCGTCCCATGCATATGCCACGAGCTTTCCGCGTTCTGTGCTATGCCAGTCGGCCGGGAGCCCCTTGACTCCGGCTGGGAGCAGAGAAGGGTTCTCGTAGGCTGTAACGGCGGGGAAATCGGGGACAACCACTATCTCTGCGCCGAGGCGTTCCAGATCTGCTGCAGCTTGGTGCCAGAGCTCAACAACCTCGTCAGCAACATGGACCGCTTTCGCCCCAGCAGGAACAGCGCCACCAATGTACATGGCCGGCACAGCGATCCTCAGGCCTTGAAGGCTGGCCATGCTGGACGTTTTCGGGTTCTTGATCGACCGCAGAGCGGACGGACCACCTGGCCAGGGCTTCTCGAGCTTGATAAAGTGCTGCTGGCGCCAAAAATCGCCCTCGACCAACTTGTCATCGGGCATGATGACTTCGAGGAGAGTCAGCAAATCTTCCGTGGTGCGGGTGTGAGGCACGGCAGCATCGCACGTCGGGTACAGCGGCCAGATACCATGAACAGATAACCACCCCCGCGATGGCGTGTAGGCCACCAAGCCGTTGTTGGACGCAGGCGAGCGGCCAGATGACACCGTCTCCGAGCCCATGCCAAAAGCAGCAAAAGACGTGGCCGTCGAGACTGCAGAGCCATTGGATGAGCCCGACGCAAAGGCTGCAGCCAGGTAGGCAGGGTTGTAGGGGCTCTCGGCGCGCCCGTAGACGCCTCTCTGCATACCGCCATATGCCATACTCGGCATATTGGTCTTGCCGATCAAGACGCCCCCAGCAGCCCGGATCGCTGCGCCAATGTAGGCGTCCTCGTTGGCCACCAGCTTCGCAAACGCAGGCGAGCCGCTGGCCACGGTCATGCCTCGCACCTTGAAGCTGTCCTTGAGGGTGAATGGAATGCCCTCGAGCGGCCGAGAGGTCGCACCAGACCTGCGCCGCTCGTCCGAAGCCGCTGCCTCGGCGAAGACATTCTCGTTGATGATCGGGATTGAGTTGAGAAGGGGGCCTCGGTAGTCGTATGCAGCGATTCGCGCGAGGTACTTGGAAACCAGCTCGACGCTGGTCACCGCCCCTGACGATAGGGCTTTTTGGAGCTGCTGGATGCTTGCCTCGACGACATTCAGTTCCGACATCTTGGCCGCTGTGATCCGACCTGGATTCAATATGTGATTCTGTACGCGTATGCAGTTCTTGAGGGGCAGGATACACAGCACCCAAAATTATACCTTGGACACCCCTCGCCAGTATCATTTGAGGTGGGCAAGGTCGGGGTCCAGACGCCAGTGTCTCTCCGAAAGCACTATGGAGGACTGCGAGAATGTGTCCGCAAGGCCTCTTCAGCTCGCCCCATCGGAGTGCGTGTACTCCGTTTCTCCGCATGGTCCGATCGCGGAGGCTGATGTCCACTGCCTGCCACGTAACGTTCCCCGCATTCATGGAAAAGGGACCCCATGAGCTTGCCTCCCACCGTTGTGCTCGCCAGTCTTCCACTATGCAGCCCCCGTTGAGATCGACGGACAGTGTTGCATCGCGTTTCTCGCCTGTGAATCGTGCACTCGTAGCTCGTGCGAGCATTCAAACTTCGATCACATTTCCGACTGCAATGTGTCTTCAAGGCACATGTACTTCCTCGTAACTGGGACTAACCGCATTATGCCTATGATGCCAACACGAAAGCGATCACCGAGGCGACTGATCCGGCCAAAACCAGCCCAGCCCTCACTGCTTCGTCAACGAGAATGGCGGTCAGTGCCATGGCTTCATCCATCATCACGAGAATCATTTTCGCCGTCACATAGACCATACCCATACAGACCGACACCGCGTCTATGATCGCATCTTGGACCACTAGAGACTCTCGGTTCATGAACGGGTGATGTTTTGTCGCGTCTTTCAATTGATTCGGCGCCATTTTCATTGGTCAGGTATGACATGCCCATCATCGGTCTATCGTACGACAATACATTGCCAATGCCATTTCACAGCGTGGAGAACAGCAGATCTCACGATGGCCGCAGCCACTCACATGAAAGAGTACACTGTACGACCGGTTCCGATTATCCCACTCCTACGCTGGCTCGCTTGGAGAAAATCATCCAACAATGCTGATCCAGGTACTACGACCACTGACCTTGAGATCGAGTTTATATAGCTTCTGGGAAAACCTGGCCGAGTACTGGTTCTATTGGTCATCCGACTCGTTCGAAAACCCAACTGTCACGTGGTAGTTGGGCATCTAAAACTCTGACCAGTGATCAGGGGCGCTGTCCTGTGCAGCTCATCGATAAGTACAGCAATCTCCCCAGGGTAAATATGCTCCGCAAGAATAGGGACAAATTCGATGATGACAAAGGATGACCCTGGCATTGACCTGCATTCGCCGCACCCCAGCCTGCACGCACATGTAGGAGAACCTTGCGTATTGCAACAGGCGAGAACGGTACACGCCTTCGCACATGTACCGGGCGGTGCTTCCCGAGCTTGTATCCACGGAGTGGTTCGGTACAGCGTCGTCTGTTGCAGTGATGCTCAGCTGCAACGTCCTTGTCTAGGTGGGCGACCGCCAGGGTGTTGCTGGCGCCAAATGGACTCGGTTTGGAAATTTCGAGATGCCAGGCCCGCATGCGGCCATCATTTATGATCACCAGCGTCCATTGCCGCCTCATCCGGATCGTGATTGATCTTGTTTATGGACTCCATGCTTGATCCCGGCTCAATGATAAGTGCCCTGAAGCTCGCAAAATTATCAGGCACCAGCATGGACCAGGCTGCCTGGAGACGAATATGCTCCTACCCCACCAAGCGGCTTCTTTGTCTGTGCCACTGAGGCGTGCTGTAAGATGCGAGTAGCGCAGTGAAAGGATAAACGACCAACATGGTCCCGAATAACTCTGGTGAAGCAAATCAAGAGATGTGCATCACATTGCTCAGTGATTAGTATCGCTCGAACATGGTCCATGTGATCAGAATCATGGCAAGACGTTGCAGGGGGCAAGGACTTTGGCCTTCTAGAGGAGTGTATACTCACGCTTGAGCCACAAACGTCTCTCGATCATTGCTCCCATCCGTTGGGCTTCTGTCCTCCCACGACCGAATCTCAGTACTAGCATCTATCCGGCCGTGCACTATCCGAGATCGTCCAAAGTTTCGTGTCTGTTGTGCTGATTTGGTCATGTGTCTTCTCCGCATTGGCGTACACCAGCCAATCAAGGCGGAACGGCCGGAGGAAACCGTCAGCCCACTACAATGGTGGTTCG
This sequence comes from Microdochium bolleyi, assembly GCA_001566295.1. Lineage (NCBI taxonomy): Eukaryota > Fungi > Ascomycota > Sordariomycetes > Xylariales > Microdochiaceae > Microdochium > Microdochium bolleyi. The sequence goes on from KQ964271.1 coordinate 13,385, forward strand.
ATCATGGCGAGTACCACGGATACTTCCGTTACCCCATTCACCTTAGCTCAACCGCCTCCACAACTGCACGTCTCGCGATCTCCCACTGCTTCCTGACTCCGCACTTTCGACACGCTTCCCCGCTGGTCCGGGGCAATCTTCCATGCACTAGTTGCGCGGGGAAGTAGAGCACCGCCCAACAGATGTCCCGACCAGCCGCGTGCTGGTTTCATCCCCCCATCAAACACCGGAAGAGTAAGGGTTTAGTACAAGCTTCGCAGGGGCTCTTTCATGTGGAGCCTCTGCCCCAGATTCTTCAGCCAACGGGGAGTTCCTGTTTGGGAGCCAACATCAGCTCATGCGGGGAGCTTCCGCTCGCCCAGCCATCGGCGCAACTAATGGCTCACAATACCGCCGACTATGGTTCGATGATACGGCCGCTCCACCTTCGGACCAGAGGAAATGGCTGCTGATTGTGACTGATGTGCAGAGAACCACAGGCCTCCTGGTCGACTATATATATGATGTGCCATTGCCCACGAGATTCATGAGAACTCCGCATCTTACCACCTACAACCAAATAATCACAAGCTTCGAATCAACATGGGCTCTATGGACATCCCTACAGAGCAATGGGCGCAAGTCATTGAGAAGACCGGCGGCCCCGTGGAATACAAGAAGATTCCCGTGCCCAAGCCAGGGCCAGACGAGGTTCTCGTCAATATCAAATACACCGGAGTTTGTCACACCGATCTGCACGCGCTGAACGGCGACTGGCCTCTGGCCACCAAGCTGCCCCTCGTTGGTGGTCACGAAGGCGCAGGTGTCGTTGTGGCTCGTGGAGATCTCGTCAAGGATGTCGAGGTGAGTTCCTGTCCATTTGAGCTCCACATTTTCCAACAGGACTGACGCGCAATCATCATTTCCTGTCACACAGATCGGCGATCATGCAGGCGTGAAGTGGCTCAACGGGTCCTGCCTCGCCTGTGACTTCTGCATGCAGGCCGACGAGCCGCTGTGCCCGAAGCCCCAATTGTCGGGCTACACTGTCGACGGATCCTTCCAGCAGTACTGCATCGCGAAAGCCGCGCATGTCGCACGGATACCCAAGGATGTGGCCCTCGATGCCATCGCCCCTGTGCTCTGTGCAGGCATCACAGTCTACAAAGGCCTCAAGGAGAGTGGTGCGCGACCCGGCGAAAGCGTCGCCATCGTCGGTGCCGGCGGTGGCTTGGGCTCGCTCGCGCAACAGTACGCCAAAGCTATGGGCTTAAAGGTCATTGCCATTGACACAGGCGACGAGAAGAGCAAGATGTGCCTCGAGCAGCTCGGCGCGGACTCCTTTGTCGACTTTGCCAAGTCTAAGGATGTCGTGCAGGAGGTCAAGAACGCCACTCCTGACGGTCTCGGCCCACACGCTGTCTTGCTCGTGGCCGTCAGCGAGAAGCCCTTCCAGCAGGCGGCCGAGTACGTGCGTCCCCGCGGCACTGTAGTGTGCATCGGGCTGCCTGCGAATGCATTCCTCAAGGCGCCCGTGTTCGAGTCTGTCATCAAGATGATCACCATCAAGGGCTCGTACGTCGGCAACAGGAAGGACGGTGCCGAGGCGATTGAGTTCTTCCGCAGAGGGTTGATCAAGGCACCCTTCAAGGTGGTGGGGTTGTCGGAGTTGCAGATGGTGTATGACAAGATGATTCGTGGGGAGATTGCAGGCAGATACGTTTTGGACACGTCAAGATGATGAAAGGGAAGATCAAACCGATAAATATAGTTAGTGTTACTTCAATGAATACGATACGACATTCTTAGCTTACATAATCCGTTGAGCCTGTTTGAGGACATGTGCACCCATGACGAAGCACGCCTCCTATAATAAGCGAATGGGCTACGTGGAGTATCTATCACCCGGTAGCATGGCTGGCTCTGGGCTGACCTGCTTGCGTATAGTTCTGCTTTGCGGTCGAAACTGCCGAGATTGAACGGGTGCGACACGAGAAGCTACCAATCCCTCGGGGTTGAGTATTTCGAGCATTCTGCATGCGTTGAGCGGGCGGATTGTGCTGAACGTTAGAATTTCTGGTCGCGATGGGTCCCCATGACTTCCCCGGTCAAGTGGTGGTGGGTTGGTTTTGGGGTTTACCAGTCAAGGGTTCGACGATAATGATGAGAAAATGGGGGAAATAATTGTCGAGAATGTTGGATATGGTTGAGTTCACATTTCAGAGTTCACATTTCAGAGATCTGCTCGCCATCAATAGGCGCCACCCATCCGGTCGAACATGTGGCCATGTGAGCTACCTTCTCATATTAGAACACGCCTTTCGATGCCGGCGCTTGGGAAGAAGGTGAATTGCGTTACCGGCGCTTGAATCCTGGCCTGATCGATCGGTGACAAGACCCGCATTGGCTTGCTTCAAATAGAACTAGAGTACGCAAGCCAGCTAACAGCACAGCTGCTATTTCGACTGGCCTCGGCGCCTACTGGAGTCACACCACGGCCAGGGACACGCAACGCATTTTGTATATCTCACGCTGCTAACTAAGACTTCGCGATAAGCAGGGAACAAGTTCGAATCATTGCCGTCGCGAGAGGAGAGATTGGGCAGGTCCAGACTAGAGTGACCGCGCAGCGTCTATTCTTGGACCACGGCCGTGTCGTAGTTGATAAGTACGACGCGTACATCACGCGGTGAGATATCTGTTGAAGACAGAGGCGTCCGGAGCGGGGAGGGCACCATCACGATGTTGCGAGACGCTATGTCGCCCTGGGACAGGCCGGCATGGTGCTGCCTGACAATGCCCTCCAAGAACCTGGCTGTGACTGTCAGTCGGTAGTCCTCGGGCAGATGTGAAGCGTCCACGTCTGCCCATCGCTTTGGGCGATTCTGAGCAAAGAGGTCCAGGAGAGAGGACCCGTCCAATCGCTCGATGAGGATCACGCGAACACTTCGAGATGCTTGATGGCCTGGCACGGGCAATGAGAATGTCCACGAGCCGAGTTAAGCTGGTGTAAAGGAGCCTGTGAGCCCCTTCCTCTACAAGAACTCGTATGCAGCTGTCTCGCGGCTGTAGTCTCGGTCTGCCACCAACATCGTGTCGACCGCGTTTCCGGCAAGGCGCTCTGCTCGAGCATAGAAAAGCCCCTCATAGATTTTGGCGACCGCAGTGGCGGGTGCTTTATCTCCCTCCTGGACAAGACACTCGATGACTTGGGCACCTCGGGCATTGCCCACCGCGAGGGTTTTCGTAACACGGATGCTCGCCTGAGGCTGACCGGTGCCTAGCATCGTCGCAGTCTCAAGTGGCGGGTAGGCGAGCACAGCTTCTATGTAGGTGACACTCTTCAGCCATTTTGCGGAGGCTCGTGGGCGAAGCCTTTCTGGTCCTTTGGACCTCCGAAGGGCGGTGGGGTCGCGTGTGGTTGGAGATGCGCCTCGAAGCCGGGCAGGTAGGGGCAGTCGGGTTTGGGCGAGTCTAGAGCCTCCTTTGACCAGGTGTCCATTGCGGGGGCGTGAAGTCTTGTGAAGCCTCGTCCGCACACTCTGTATTTCGTCTGGCTGTGATGGCAGCGCTATCCAAGACCTTTGGGAGGGTTACCAGAGCCGGGCAGGATTTGGTGGTTGATGAGAACTGGTCCAGCCTGCCCGCTCACTCCGTGGGGTGTGATAGCGGAGAGCGGACGACACTCAGGGGTTGGTTGGGGGGCTCAAACGACTGTGCAGGCCGAAGCAATTGGCCATCTCCAAACATCGAAACAATCCCAGATTTCTCGGTCTCTGGCGCAGGCTACATGGGATTGTCTTGGACGCTATACCAAATTGTCGTAACATGGACACTCTAGAGCGACTAGAACCATGCGGGGGCCTGAGCCTGATGGGTTTGGCACCATTTCAACAGTGCTTACCAAGCAGAGGCTGCGCCCTGTAGTCGCCGTGAGTCACTGGGAGCCGCCGATGCCCACCGTGGGCGGGACTTGATAAGAACACAACTCCTCAAGTCATGCGTTCGTTGGGTTCTACACGTGACGACATCCCACAGCAACCATCACCTGCGACGTGCGGCACCGGAACCAGTCCAATATCATGAAGTCGGCTCGCCAGGCCAAGACGGCCATCGTCATCATCGATGTCCAGAACGGCTTCAAGCACCCGACACACTGGGGCAGCAGCCGCAACAACCCAGCCTGCGAGGCCAACATCGGCACGATCATCACGGCGGCTCGTCATTTCAACCAGGAGCACGCCGCCAGTGGTTCGAACGTCGAACCGATCGAGCTCTGCCACGTGCACCACCACAGCAAGCAGCACGACTCCCTGCTGTTTCCTGGTGCCCAAGTCAGCATTCCCGCGTCGGCTGGAGGGGATAACTCCGGCACAACAGCAGCGACATCACTGGAAGCCGTCGCGCCACAAGATGTCGCGCTGCCCCAGCAAGGCGAGCCAATCTTTGTCAAGCACGTCAACTCGTCGTTCATCGGCACCAACCTCGAGGCGCACCTCCGGGAGCGCAACATTCGGCAGCTCGTCATCTTCGGCCTCACCACGGACCACTGTGTCAGCACGACGACTCGGATGGCGGGGAACCTCGAGATCACGACCGGGCCCGGCGGTGAGGGAGGGGATGTGGTTCTCGTGGGCGATGCGTGTGCCACATTCGCCAAGGGAGAATTTGATGCGGATCTGGTGCACAGGGTCAGCCTGGCCAGCCTGGACGGCGAATTTGCGCAGGTTCTGAACACCGCAGAGGTCTTGAAGACGCTGTTCGCATAGAAAACGTGTCACCAGTTAATTGATCAAATGTTCGCAGTGGTGCTGGTGTACTAATAGTCCGGTTGGTGATTGGCAACTGCGAGGTACAGTCCGAGGCATGCTCGCGAAGTCCCCTGGCGACTCGCAGCCCCTCTGAAGCTTGCAACGTTGCCTTGTGCCTTAGGAGGCAACTGGCCGGGGTCTTTTGGCGGGCCGAAGCGCTGTTGCAGCTCCCTATGGACAAGGATTGCATGCCTGTCACAAGTGCGAGCCAGAGGCAATCGGCGGCAATCGGCGAGATCTCCGTTGTAGCATGCCCACGACCCTTGTGATGTTAAAGCTGTGATGGCGATCTGCAGGGGGCTCGTCACCATCGGATCCAAGTGCTTGAATCCTTCAGGAACTAGTAGGCCTGCATCAGGGGCTTTGCACCGCACTGCAAAGCACCATCTGTGGCCAAATTACCTAAATTGGCCGATGCATTGTGCATCGTGGAGGTATTCTAGATACTATAAAAGCCCGAGGTTGTCCCCCATTGTGTTTCCTGAAAAGTCTCTAGACTCATCTAACACTCGAGTCACCCATCACCACAGACATTTCGCAAACTCCAACATGTTCGTTCGCCAGAGCACTGTCCTCGCCTGTTTCGCCGCTTGCGTCGCGGCCATCGACATCCGCCTCTATCGAGGCGGCGGCTGCGGTGGTGACGCCCTCAACTGCGCCAATGTCAGCCCAGGCACGTGCTGCACCGCGGTTCCCCAGGACCCCAACTTCTCCGTCGGCATGCACGCGATCCCTACCGAGTGGAACATCGTCGGCCTCGGCTTGTGGCAAGAGCGTTGCACCGGGTCCGTTGCCGGCCAGGACTATAGCCGCGGCCGGAGAGACATCTGCCTCGGTGAGCAGAAGTACCGCAGCGCGACGTACGGCTTTGCCAGCAAGAAGCGCGACGAGAGCGAGGGCAGCAGTAGCAGCACCGTGTGCCAGACGCCAACGCAGATCATCTTCGAAGACGGCACTCTCTTTGATCTGAGTGAGCTTAGTGAGGATCAGTACGCCGAAGTGGTGAGTCCTCTACCCAATCTCAAAGTCTAGTGATTGATTCTTTACTGATAACGCTTCATCTAGTGAGTAATGTGACACAGCGAACATCGTACCCAGCGCTTGACACGGCCATACGTGCAAGGTCGCCTTGAATTCATCCCCTATTTATCTTTTGAATGTTGCTGTGCAGATAACTGATACACCATGCTCAACTCTACAGGTCTCAGACATTCGCCGCTGGCGGAAACGCAGCTGATATCGCAAGCCACCTGGCCGCGTACCGTGCTTAGGGTGATTCTCAGATACCTTGTTTCCAACAACTGCACGAAGAGGCGTCAGGCACGGAGGAGCGAGAGGAAGGTGGCTCGGTTGGCCCTGGTGACTCACAGTATTTGCTTGGAAAGCGGATATTTGAGGGAGGAAGTGATGTGGATATGCCATAATGGTGCGCTTCCAGCTACGGCAAGCATTCACGGGATATGATGCATCGCAATGATGGTTCCTGTGGCCTTTGACTAGTACTGAACCTCCCTCCTGAAGCCATGGCTAGGATAGGTCAGAAGACACTTTTATCCGGAACAACAAACCAGGAGATAAGCAACAGTGACAATAATCATCTTGACCCTTTCTACGAGTTCTAGAACGCAACCCTATGGGACCGTATGGGAAGCAATAGTGAGACCGAGATTGAGTGATTGACAATAAATAGGGCAGCAAAGCCTCTGAAATGCAATCCACCTCCCTCAATCACGAGCACACATACGTAATTGTAACAGCTACCACGACTCACCATTTCCACAAGAGAAGACTAGACACAAGCTTTTATTTACCTGCGCTCCATCATAATCAATCTAGAAACAAAAGCAGAACATGAAGCTCAGTGTAGCATCTGCCGTCGCCTTTGTGGCCACAGTCCATGCACTCCCGCTCGCACCATTGAGCAGGGATGTATCGTCCGTTGCCGCCAAAGTCCCCTCCACATTGGGGCTCACATTCCCTCGATCGAGTCCGAACGATGCGTTCTGTCGCAATTTTAACGAGGAGCTGTCGAAGATGCTTCTTGGTCTCGAAATCGCAGGCATTACAGCCACCGTGACGAACGCAGATGGGCTGACACGACCGCCACCTGGCCCTGACGATGCCTCTCGGCAGTCGAACGATCATACCGGAGCCGCCCGAAAGCGAGGAGAAAGTGCGGTCCAGTGGATAAATGAAAGGCAGCACTCGGCTCTTCTGAATCAGTTGGCATCTCCAACGGGCTTCATATGTGATGGGGGTGAGCTGGTCGATATTGCATTCCTGAACTCCAGTAAGCAGGAAATATGCAAGCTTCAATTCGGGGTTTTGTTATCACCGAAGATAAATGTAGAAAAGACGATAGAAAATTCGAAGTTCTATACTTTGGAGCTTTTGGTCATTTAGAGATGATCCCTTTGGGGTTTGATGCACTACGGGTTTTTGCCTCCACTCTCCTGCTCTCATGAGGCCTTTGACGAGCAGACCTTCCAAGTTCCTGGCTCCACAAGTGTGCAACACATGCAGCTCAGATTCCCAGCTTGTAGCCGCCCTTAAGAGACCGCTGAAAGATTTGCTTGGGGTCGTACTTGCGGCTGACGGCACGGAGGAACTCGAGACTCTCGCTGCCGTAGCTGGCCATGACGTGCTGGAACTTGGCCGCGTAGGTTGAAAATTCGAATCGATGACCCTTGCCGCGTGTATTGGTGTAGGCTTGCACCTTTGCGTGCCAATTCTGCGCTGTGGCGTAAACCTGCTCGTCGTATGCCGCATCGCTCCAGAGGGGCATGATGAACATGACTGCAATAGGCAAATCAGAATCAGTGCCCAGCTTCAAAGGCCTGGTACGGGTCGTGAAGACTTACTCAGCAGATCCTCCTTGGTGCCACCAAGGCCGAGACTGTTGCCGCCACGAGCGGCGCTCTGGTCCTGGATATGTCGGGACAGTGGCTCGAACTGGAAGTCCCAAACCAGCCCTGGGATGTTCTTGGACTCCTCAAAGATCTGCATCGTGATCTTGTGCACACCTTTGATTGTCTCGAGGGCATTGACAAGGTCAGGTCGGCCACCATGACGCGGGTGACGGGTGGAACCCATGATGGGTACTGGGCGATGGACGAGCTGCGGCTGCATCTCATAGGGACGGCTTGATCGCGGCGTGATCTCCGGCAGCATCAGTGTCAATGAGCTAGAGCAAGATCTGCCCTTGGCCAGTGGTGGCATTGAGAAAGTACTCAGTCGTCAGCCCTGCATTGAGGTGCACACCGGTAGAATCGTCGGTGAAAACTTGCAGGCTCTCGAGCACGGCGTCGCTCGACTCGACTGGCACAATGATGAGTCCGCGCCGTGGATCTTCTGCGGGTGCTCAAACGTGGCGAGATCAAAACGTGTGACGATGCCAAAGTTGTTATTGCCGCCCTTCAGCGCGACAAACAGGTCCTTGTTGGTGTCCTTGTTCGCGTTCACGATCTCGCCCGAAGCAAGCACCACCTCGAAATTGATAATGTTACCGGCCACGAAGCCCACGCAGCCCTGGAACCATGAATACCCCCCACCAAGAGTCACACCACCGACACCGGTGCCCGGACAGCGGACACCAGGAAAAGCGATGCCCAAGCCATCCGTCTCGGCGTACGCGAAGCGTCAGACCTCGCCGCCCCCCAGAGAGACGAAATACCTGTCGGCCGAGACGGTGGTAGTGTTCATATAGCCGCTCAGGTCGATGGCGACTGCATTGTCGACATTGTTGGCGCCTGCCCACGGGGTATGGCCGCCGCACTGGATTGAGAACGGGCAGGCGTCACCCTTTGGGCCAGCCTCCCTCTTCAAGGTGAACGACGAGTGATGGTGATATCCGTTCGGACTGGATGAATATCCTGCCAGATCGAGAAGCACGCTGGAGATACCTGCTCTCGCGTCTCAAAACTCCAGTGCGGGAACGGCATGGAGCTGACTAAAAGTCAATCAAACTGTAGAGCCAAGAATGCAGTGAGACACGTGAAAGTGTCTCGCGTTGAAGAAGTATCTGAAAGTTGTGGCATAAGACATATAAACAGAACTTGTTCAGTCCGCCTGCCTCATGAGGAGCAAGAAAATCACTGGTTCATTCCAGGAATCCCTCAAAATCGAGCCGCGCAGAATGGGCTGCTTTTCACATAGCCGAGCTTCCTGTTCGTTCTGTAAATTGGCTATCCAGGGCATTCCCGAATTGCCAGGCTAGTTCTGGCCACGCTTGCTCACGCTTTCCTCGCATTTTCCAACTAGGACAGGAAGAAGGACCAGGTCTGCAGGCTGCCAACGACAGCCGTGAAGGCGGCGTTAGGGATGAGGCCCTTGCGGTAGTAGTATAGGGCAGAACCCCAGATGGTGCCGATGGCGGTCGACACGATGGCCTTGTCAATCGGGGTCCGGAGGGCAGTGGGGTTGAGTGAGAACTGGTAGTTTAGCAATGCCTTTCGTCCGGGAATACCGTTAGTAGGTGAGCGCTCAGCCTTGGACAAAGGAATGGGAGCACTGCGAGCGACACATAGATGGCAGGCAGGTAGGGGCAAAAGGGGCCAATCACTCACGAGAATCAGGAAGAGCCCGCTGCCTTGGTACCACCCGATGGTGCCGCAGGACCTGGGGAGGTTGCTGATGGACTTGAAGTCCTTCTTGGACTGCCACTCCTTGGCCGAGAGCTGCACTCCAGATCAGCATTGTGGCTCGTACTGAGGTCGCTTACAGAACCCTCTCCACCTGTGGTCTGCTGTGGGAATCGCTGAGTGCTGCTACGCAGGCGGATGATGACGTACCGTGTGGCCAATGGAGCAGATGAGCCAGCCAGCGGCCGAGACCTGGAACGGGCGCGCAGACATGGTGTGCTGTATGAGTCTGGAGAGGTGGCAGTAGATTCTATAACGAGTAATCTTGAAATCCGTAATGGTGGCGTGTATTGTTCGTGAAAAGAAGATGGAGTGAGGGCGCAAGCACTGCGACAGCGATGATCGCGGACCAGTGATGCAATCCGAAGCCGAGGCACGGAGCAAAACCGTCGTGCGGGGGCCTAGTGCTTACATAATGTCAACAGTGCGCGGTAGCACTCCCAGGGAGTTTCCTTGTCAGGAGTGGCGTTGGAGCGAGACCAGCCTTGGGACCATATCAATCAGAGCATCCAGGCCGAGGCGGAAACACCACCGGCACAAAATCATTACGTGAAGGTGGTCGGCTCGATGAAGTCGCAAGTAGTGAGCAAAGGCTAGATACGACACTTGTGTCGAACGCGCGCTCGTTCAAGGGAACTTAGTTCTGACACAGCAGTCGCCACGGGGATAGAACAGACCCAGGTGATGCAACATGATTGGCTAGAAGACTGCTTTCCGAAAAGAGTCTAGGCCAAAGTAAAGTCTGTTGTGCTTGTAGCTGTATGAACCCCGAGCTACTTCGGGGCCTCGACAGCTCTCAGCATCTCTCTAAATCACCAGTGCTTCCACCCAACACGCAGCCAAACACGCAGCAATAAGTACAGTGTGATTCAACAACATCTGGTGAGGTGGCCGAGTTGGTTATGGCGTTAGGTTAAGGCTACCTTAACAAGTATTTATCCTAATGGGGCAACCCGCATGGGTTCGAATCCCATCCTGCAAGTTATCCCCTATCTACAGCCTCGAGGAGCGACTGGCTAACATGAAACAGCATCATACCCCAAAGCGTATAATTTTTTGATTTTTTATTGTGTTCTACAATCCCCTCCCTCGGGACGAAACAGTACCTTACTGCATGCGTGAGGACTCTAGATCTCGAGGTTGATAGTAAACAAGCTGTCATGGTAGCTCGCCCATGTCCAACAACAGAATGGGATCAGAGAGCACTCACACACACCGTGCAATGTCTCTGGAAAGATCATGTCAGGAACAAATCGGGACTCCGACGGGCAGAGCGTCCAGGATAGGTTGCCGCTCTCCTCGCTGCCACGCGGCATGGACATGGTCCACGCCACGAAGGGGTGCAGGACAACCCGAGGCCCTGGGTCCAACACCTTGTGCATGCATGCATGCATGCATGCTCCTCAGGAGTGGAGTGAAAGCAACAGGTGCGCGATTCCAAACCTTGTATGGAGTAGTGGTCGTACCTCCTGTTAGCAGTGTGAAGATGGCCGACACATGGTTGACACATCATCAGCCGCAGCCACGCAACGTGTTGGGGCCTCGTCTCGTGAAGCCTCGACTTTGACATGAGGCACGGCGGCCGGGTGTCCCGTGGTAGTCGTGGTCGTATCGTGAACCAGACGCTTCCAATCTAATCAGATCCATCTTTGCGTGTTCTAGACCTGTTGTGCACCCAGCGGATGATGCGAATGGCGCCAGCCGCTCAGCTAGCCCGAAGCAACTGGCCAATCCAGTCTGCGCAGCCCACTCAGGCTTATGCATTGTCGACTTGGCAGCTGAAGGTATCTCCGGGCCATGTGTAATGCGGACACCTGCTCCTCCTCGGAAGCCCGACCGAGCCAGCACGAGCGCGATCGGAACAAAGGACGGACGGCATCACTGCATCTTCATGCGTGGCACGAGGCCTGACTCGCAGGGTGGCACTCGCTCCATAACCGTCCGATAGCCCGTAGCCATGCCAGGGCCCCTTCATTCATGCCTGCTGCCGGCGAATCAGGCCCCTACAGCACGAACCTATATCTCCACTTGCGGGCACGCCTCGCTGGCCAGAAACAGCAAAGACTGCTCGAACCACGCGGCTATCCATGCTGCCCAGCGTCGCCAAGGCCGAGCCAGTCAAGTCCACCACGCGAGCCATACCCGTTGTGGTATTGGTGTCATGCTACAACACCCATAAGCTCTCCATGATTCCATCTGTCCAGGCCCGGGGAGCCCGACACGAGTAGAGCCCCCCACTGGGCCACTTGTGAGGACTGCGTAATTAGGCCTCGTGCGTAAGCTTCGCTGGGCCGATGACCGGCCGGGCTGTCTTCCCTTTTTTATCAGATCTCGAGGGCCGACCCCACCCGCCCAGGCCGTAGCTAGAAAATTTTTATCAGATCAATCAAATCAATCAAGATAATCGCCCGGGTTTGTTTGAGCCTAATGCAGTGCCACGGTACCGTCCTTTCTCCACGGGGGCCGCCGGCATTGTTCGGGTTCGGACGAGTCCATATTATTAAAAGCTTCCCCACGCGCACACACTCTGGTCTCTAGGGGTCGTCTTCCTCTCTTCTGCTTCCCAAGGCACCACTGCTGCACGTCCGTCCACCGTCAATCATTGCCTCTTCCTGCCCTCGCGGCTGCACGCCCAGAAGACAGTCGCCAGCATGTCGGAACAAAAGGGGTCCATCGGACAGAAAGTCCGGGGTATGTCCACATCGCACCCGAGACCCAAGTGACTTGCTGTTGACAACAGAGTTTGGCAGGATACTTCCTCGGCGCGAAGCCCCAGAGCGCAGAGGAGCGCAAGTTCGTGCGGAAGATTGGTATGTGCTGCCGCCGCGAGACTGTTGGAATGCAGCCAGTCCAGAGACTGATAATGGTGCTCCACAGACTTCTTCATCATGGTATGATGCAAGCCCACCGACCACAGAAACGACTGCACCGCCAGCTCCATTGCTGACTCGGTCCCACAGACTTACTGCTGCCTGGCCTACTTCTTCAACTTCCTCGACCGCGCTGCATTCGCCAATGCCTACGTCGCTGGTCTCCGCGAAGCGCTCAACATGGGCGGGCACGACTACAACACTGTTCTCTCTGTCACGACCGCTGGGTGCGTAGTCCGGCCATGACATCACGCTCAGGACACTATCCGGAAGCTGACCGCGCGTGATCTCGCAGTATGGCCATCGGCCAGATCCCCCACGGCCTCATCATCCAGAAGGTCCGACCCAGCATCTGGCTCCCTTCCATGGTCATCATCTGGGGCTGCCTGACCGTAAGCAAGAACCTTCCCGATCCCCCCGCGAGTGCATTATTTCTGACCCATGGCTCGGCCCTGTCCACAGATTGCGAGCGCCGCGTGCAAGACCCTCACCCAGCTCCTCGTGGTGCGCTTCTTCCTTGGTCTCGCCGAGGCCAGCACGTACGCTGGAACCATCTACGTCATGGGGTCGTGGTACACCCCTGGAGAGATCGCAAAGGTTTGCAAGACCCTTCCCAAGCATAAAAGCACTGCAGACTGACCTGGCGAAGCGCACCGGAATCTTCTCAGCTGCTGGCCAAATCGGAACCATGTTCGCGGGAATCATGATGACGGCCATTTACAAAACCATGGGCGGTCTCGGCGGTCTTGGAGGATGGCAGTGGGTCTTTATCATTGGTAAGTCGCAAATTCGGAAACCTCCATCCTCCATCAAGGCTCGGGCTCTCAACAGATTGCTCACGATTATCTATGATTGACAGACGGCATCATCACGCTCCCCATTGCCTTCTTCGGCTTCTTCTACCTCCCCGACCGGCCATTGAACACCAGGGTCAAGTACCTCAGCGACGCCGAAAAGAAACTCGCTGTCGCCCGCCTCCCCCCTGTCAAGGAGGGCAGCCACAGCATCCGCCCCTTGTCTCTGTTCAAGCGATTGGTCTTCACCCCCATGTTGTACGTAATACAATACCTGGCTACTCACACCTCACCGAATGTGCTGACACCCGCCTTTAGCTGGATCCTCGTCTTCTGGTCTCCCGTCGTGCAGACCCTCGAGGCGTATACCGTGCAGGGCAACTTCCTCATCTGGCTCAAGTACCACTCGAAGGACTTCACGCAGACCCAGATCAACACGTACCCGCTCGGCGTGCAGGCCACTGGTATCGTCGCGACCATGCTGACTGCCTGGTTCATGGACGCCACGGGCCAGCGCGTGCCCATGGTCGTCCTCGCCGTCGTCCTGCAGCTCGTGGTCGCGTCCATGCTGCTCGTCCCCAACCTGCCCTTCGCGGGCACCTTTTTCGCCTTCTACCTCAACGGCGCGTCGTACATGGTGCTCCCGCTCATGTTCGGCTGGGCGACCATCATCCTGCAGCGCGTCGGCGACGACGCCGTCCGCAGCGTCACCGTCTACGCCATGAACGTCATGAGCATGACCATGTACACGTTTTGGGGCATCGTGTTCTATGCCGCCGACGAGGCGCCATACTGGCGCAAGGGAGGCATCGTCATGATTGTGGCGTGTTTTGTGATTCTCGGATACTTGTATCTCATGTGGAGGGTACGTCGTTGATCCTGACCATTGCACACGCTGACGAAAATGGTTCGTGGTACTAACATTCTCATTCCGTGCAACAGCTCGACCGATACACCCTGGAGAAGTACGGTGATGGCACTGTCGGGGATGCCGAGGCGTCGTCTGGCCTGGCCCGCGAGGCCAGTCCCAGCAGCGACAATGTCGGCAGCGTCGAGGGCGAGAAGCGTGTTGGTGGTGAGGAGGTCACGTCTGTCAAGGCTTGATGGAGTGGTCGTCTACCGAGTCATTTTCGTATGCTTTAGCAAACATGGCTGAGCGCCAGTAGTTGCTGACAATAATATTCACGTGACCGAGCAGGGTTTTAGAATGACGCTTGTCTTTACCTAGGACTCGCGCGGGCGTACACGTGCGCTCGTCTTGGTAGTCAGATTAAACAGACTCGCAAAACTGTGAAAGGGCTTTCCAAGAAGATCTTAATAGCGTCAAAACAATTGCACGAAGGTGAACAAATAAGAGAGGGAGCTTGATACGGCGAGACACATCACAATTTGTCGATGCATGCATCGAAAGCCCTCAACACATCCGAGCTTGTACCCCCAGGTAGTTATACAGAGTCCACACGGCTCTTTGCTTTGTGAGGTCCATCCATCTGCCTATTGATACTGGCGTGGGAGAGTTGTCTTGTCTCAGCCCGGGAATTCGCTCAACTCGTGCAGGGAGGAGACGAAATTGGGTTTGACAGTCCCCGCAGTCTCAAAGAGCGTATCAGCACCACTAGCTTCAATACCCAGCCTGAGATTACTTTACTGGCGACGGGGCGATTAGTCCGCGGGAGGCCCAAAAGGCTGGGACAGAAGTGCCCATGGCTACAGCACTGTTACCTTCTCCCGCTCCGGGGCTTCAGTTTTGCTTTTTCCCACGACCTATCGCATGCATGTTAAGGGCGTTCTGATCCCTCACAACTGCGCCCAGCATGGATTGTCTGCGGCAGGAGGAGCAGGAGGATTATGTTTTCTGTCTCACCGTCACACCCTCGTGGCCAGGCTGCAGGGCACGACTGTAGACCACCGGCCGTCACACTGGTCCATGTGCCCGCCCCATAGCCATAAAGAATGTCTGGCTTGCCCCATCAGCCCCCAAATCCTCAAATGCAGATCCGCCGGTCGTGGGCATCTTGTTCTACCGCCGATGTGGCACGCCCAAAGCCACAAACTCGAGTGCGGCTCTAGTCTATTTGGTAACTCAAGCCTCTCTTCGGATCTTGCCGAACAGATGTCAAGGTGTCTCAACTGTTACCTGGGCTCGCTGTCCCCTCGCATCGCCAGCATTTCTTGGTCCATCTGACCAACCGCCACTAGTAACTACCCTGTTCTTCGCGGACTGAACACGCAAGTCAAAGCGGGCTTTTGCCCAATCCACTTTTGCAAAGGTTCAAACCCTGTTGAGGGATCAGCATATGGCCGATCAGACATTGGGAGTTGCGGCTCTTAACAAGCGAATTCGGTGCCTTAGACCTGCCATGAATCCACTCCTCGCGGGAAGAAGGCACTACCTCTACGCGTGAACGCTCCGAAGCTGTTCAGTTCTCAGCCTCGGCCGGTGTGAGCCATGCCTAGTGTATGTGCGTGTGTGCATGGTGTTGCGCGGGTCTTTCCAAATAGACGGCGGCGACGAAGGGGCTGATGACTGTCTCGGCCAGCACGCCCCGGCAAATGTTTGTCTCACTCGCGTCTCGACCACTTCCTTTTTTCTTTCCCAATTTCATCACAGCTCACAGGTCCGTGAAACACAATCGATCTCGCCGCGTATAGCTTGGCACTCCGCCAAGCCTTTTCACTTGTGAAGTCGCGGAGATTGCTGGCCGGGATCCTCTAGGAACCACAAACTCATCTTTATTAGAGACCTTAGCCCATTTTCCCCACACACCACCCCAGTTGTCGCTCGTCTCCAGTACGGATACCAAACTCAGCTGTCAACCCTAGCCACGAACCGTTGTGGTAGCAAACATGAGCAATTCTTTTGCGCTTGCGCCTCGGACGGACCTGGGCGAGACCGCTGGGTCCAGCGACGCATATGCTAGTGGGCACCTGGTGGGCATCCTTGTTTGCACGATCTCGGTCACAGTGCTCTTCGCTGGGCGTTGCTATCATAAAATCACCTCCAGGACCCAGATGCTCTTAGATGACTGTAAGTCTCCCATGCTGAGGCTCACACCTGAGGATCCCGTGTGTTAATTTCGATGTGTGTAGGGACTTGCATTGCAGCATGGGTACGCCGCATTCTCTGCTCTTATCCGTGTTCTCCGGAGGATTGACACCACATGCCTCGCAGATATCAATCATGATGTACTCCGCGACAGTCTTGCTCAGTGCGTCCATAACGTCACTGCGAAGCCTCTGGAAATGTGGGCTGACCAATGTCTGCAGCAATGCATTATAGCCGCGGCCATCATGTAACAGAGGTCTCGAACGAGGACTATATGCAGATGGTGAAGGTCTGTTCCACACACCATTTGTTCCCGATACCCGCGCTCGGCATCACCAGTCATAGCCACTTCACTGACGTCCGAAGTCTGACAGTGGCTGTATGCCAGTTCCGTCATCTACAACCCCTGTGCCTTTGTGACCAAGGTGGCTCTGCTACTTCTTGTAGCCCGGGTTTTCGCCATCATGGAAAAGGTCGTCAGAGGCATTCACGTTTTCGCTGTGGCCCTCCTTGTTGCATATTTGCCTGTCCAGGTGGTTAAGATATGCATCTGCAGCCCAATAACGTCGTATTGGGATGCTTCCATTACGGGGACCTGCCTCAACCAGCGCAAGGTCTTTGTGAGCGACCTGGTGCTCGCCATCATCACGGATATTACAATTCTCATACTGCCGATCCCCCTAACGTGGTCGCTCAGCTTTTCGTGGCAGAAAAAGCTCAGGATCTCACTGCTCCTTGGTGCTGGAGGTGCAGCAACCGCTATCACGGCGTACCGGATGTACTTCGTCATCGAGTCCATGAGCTCGGCTGATACTCCTTACGATTTGGTGTGGCTTGCTCAACTCTCGTACGCATACTTGCCCGCAGCTCTGCAACAACGAAGGACTGACGTCAGATTTCCCATAGCCTCTTCGAGCTGGCCCTTGGCCTTGCTTGCACGTGTCTACCCTCTCTTAACATCCTTTTCGATCGTATGAGGAGATGCAGGGGCGAAACCAGCGGCGGCCGACGGCACCGTCACGAGCAACTCCAGAGGCCCCGCACTAGGCGCTCGCAAATGCCACCGGACAGGGGGCATGGCGATGTCAAGCAAGGCGATATCTCGACGCTCCAGGTCACCATATCGGGCAGAACTATCACCAACCCCATCAGCAGGGCTGCAGATCACACGACGAGCAGGAAAATCCTCGCAATGCGGTACTTAGGCAGCTTCGCCGCACCCACAAAGATACAGGTGGAGGTGACCAATAGTCACGTCAACATCCACGAAATTAATCAGCACAAAGTTTGCTCCGGCAGCCAGGGTGTGAACGTTCATCTCCGATCACCGGGCCAGTTCTGCGCGGCAAGCGAGCACATGCGGTCCGTCTTCGCCACCGCCGGTGACCATGAGCAAGAGACGACGTGCGGCACGCTGCCAGGCCCCGAGTCGCCAGATTTCGATATCGAGGCGCAGATGACTTCCGGCAAGCACATTGTCCTTAAGACAAACCATGAGCAAATGCACATCGGGGATCCAGAATCTCTGCGGCTCGTCGATGCCGCGCAGGGGAGAAAGGAGGGTTGGCTCGCGCCCGCGGCTCAGACTGTCGCCAGAAACACTAGTACTTCTTCTTTAATGGCATCCGAGACTTTGTCGGCAGGGGTTGGGGGGACATTGCCGCTAAGGGGTGAGATGGCAGTGAATGCCCCACATGGATCGTTTCGCGATATGGCGGGCAATGACGACGGAGGATCTACAAGGGACTGGATTTGGGATGGGACATGGCATGGCCGAGGAGTTATGGCTTGCAGATGAGTTGTCGTGTTGCTTTGATAATGGAAGTGCACACAGCATTGCTAGCCACTAAAACTCTGTTGTACGGGATCGGCAGCGGTTGTCGACTCCTAAGTTATTTCACTATTTCCAAGCTCTTCTATAATACAGCTTGTATTGAGGAGGCCGTAGCCGTGACGGGCTCCCGCACACAGCTTAAGCGATCCTGAATTTTGGAACCCATCCTGGTCCGAGATGCCTGGGCTCACTGTTCGAGATCGTCGATCCGGCCGGAGACTTTCGGCGCCGCAGTGGGGTCGGCTCCGTACCTTGAACAGGCCCCGTCGTCCGGTCCAGGAGCCCACTCCGCCCCGCGCAACCGCTGTCTCCTGACGTAATGCTGGTGTTGACGACAGTATGATGCAACCGCGCTCAACAACTCCCCGAGGGCTCCGAGAGAATCTTAAAGAAGTTGGATAACTATTGGGAGCTTGGCACAAAATCCGCATCTTCACTCATGTATTGACTCGCCTTCAACGACGGGATTAATATTTTCCGACCGCTAAGAGCATTTCTTAGTGTTTCAATTTAACACAGAGACCACCACGAGATTCACACAACGGCCCGCCGATAACTGCGCCATGGCCCCAAAACAAGATGTTGGCTTCTCCAAGATCGGCATGCTCGGCGTGGGCAGCATGGGCTCGATGATGACGCTGCTCATGGCCGAGGTCGGCTACCACGTCTTCTTCTTCGACCCAAGTGACAAAAACATGGAGACGCTCGACAAGCAGGAGCGTGACCTGCACCTACACGACAAGGCCACAAGATGCAGCAGCTACGAAGAGGTCTGCGACAAAATCAAGGAGGCAGGAAGGCCGCGCGTGTTCGTCCTCAGCACGCCGCATGGCGGGCCTGCGGACAAGTGCGTGGAGGCGGTGCAGCCGCACCTCGACAAAGGGGACATCATCATCGACTGCGGCAACGAGCACTGGACCAACACGGAACGACGGCAGGCCAAGCTCGACCCCATTGGTGTGCATTATGTCGGCTGCGGCGTTTCCGGCGGCTACCAGAGTGCGAGGCACGGACCCTCGATGTCGCCTGGTGGATCAAAGGAGGCGCTCGAGAAGGTGATGCCGTTCCTGAGGTCGATCGCCGCGCAGGATAAGAATGGGAAGCCGTGCACGGTCGAGGTTGGGCCGGGCGGGAGCGGGCACTACGTCAAGATGGTGCACAACGGCATCGAGCAGGGGATGATGTCGGTGAGTCAGCTATCCCAGCGATAGTCGGGTGTAATAATCGCGAGGACATCTTACTAAATCTTTCCCAGGTCGTCGCCGAAGTCTGGATGCTTCTCACTAACGGTCTGGGCCTCCCAGAGGACGAAGTCTCGGAGATCTTCAAGAAGTGGAATGCCGAGGGCCCACTGCACGACTGCTTCCTAGTCGCAATTGGTGTGGAAGTCGAGCAAGGTAAAGGCGAAGACGGGCAGCACGTTCTGAACTCGGTACGAGACAAGGTCGTTCAGGATGTCGACGAGGAAGAAGGCACAGGCACATGGACATGCGAGGAGGCCGTTGCCTTACATGTTCCCGCCCCGTCAATCCTGTCCGCCCACCTCTTCCGCTGTGCCTCGGCAGATCTGGCTGAGCGTATCAAGAACCGGGAAGCCGCTGGATCGAAGCTCGACGCCAAACCCCTGAATGTCCAGGATAAACAGAAGTTCATCGAGACTATCCACGAGGCAACCTACTTTTGCTTCCTTGCCTGTTTCGCGCAGGGCATGGACATCATCCGCGCCAAGGACAAGCAGAAGAGCTGGGCCCTTGACTTCTGCGCCATCATGCAACTCTGGCGCGGCGGGTGCATCATCCAGGCAGATCACATCACGGACCTGATCGACCGGGTATACCAGCGGCACGGGCACGACAAGGACGATCTGCTCGCTAACAGCGAGGTCGGCGAGGAGCTAACGACCAACTTTGCCGCGACCAAGGAGGTACTGCTGAAGGGTATCGAGGCGGACGCATTTGTGCCGTCGCTGAGCCAAAGTGTCGAGTACTATAAGTACATGACGTCAACGAGGCTTCCGACGCAGTTCATGGAGGCGCAGCTGGACTACTTTGGGCAGCACATGTTTGACACACAAAGTGATCCTGTGGGCGGACCAGAGAAGGGGAAGCACCACTTCGAATGGCATCCCGCGAAGGGAATCACGGGGAAGTGAGTTCAAAGGACTTCTGGCTCATTTTTGACGAGCTTGCACATGCTGTGCGGGTTATAAGAGAGCGTTCAAGGCTGGCGAGGCAAGACAACCCGTCGCACTAGAACATGCCAATGGAAAAGTGAATCACGCCAATTACGAGGAACCCAAGGTGTTCGGCTCAGCAATCGGAATTCACTCCATTGAGCAAGAATCTTTACAGAAGAACTACGGACACAGTTTATTATATCTCCTCGATCTTCCGCAGCCAGTACTCGACCGTGTCAATCTCCGATCCACTGTCGTACTCATATTCCAGCCCAGGCCACCGCACCACCTCACACCAATCTGTTCAGCACCCCCTAGTATTGTCGTAGCGCACCTCAAGCTCAACGAGCGCCTTTTCAACACACTGCCGCCATTTGGCTAAGCAAGACTGCCACAAGGCCTCATTGATTACTGTGAAATCCTTATCGTCAGTGTCATTGTCAGTTTTCCACGCTTCTACACTGCCATCCGAGTCGTAGACTGGCGATTACGACCCGGCAGCGATGCTGGACGCATTGCTTCTAACAAGATCGGCACAATCTCGTCAGATTCTTGTTGTGATCTCCAAGACGATCTTTTCAAAGACCGAGAGCTCTGCGCCGTGCTCGCTGACGTCTGGACGCAGATTGCCGGCGCACTCAGAGTCCGCATTCGAGCCGCTTTCCGGAGTATCATTGTATGAGTGTTCCAGCATCAGTGCTTCAAAGGTGAGGTTCCGGAATGTAACCAGATAATTCTCGATGCCGCAGCTATCGGCATATGATCCCAAGACGCTATCGAGTGCGATGGCAAGGTCCTCTGGCGTATCCAGTGGACAATAACCCGGAGTTAACCCAACAAGAAATAAGTGAAAGCGCTGCGGCCCCAGATGAACAGGAGCAGTCAGACTGATCAGCCACGGTCAGTGGTGATATCGTGTCAAGGATGTCCTGCCATACTTTGAACACATGAACACGGACTGGACGCGCGAAGCGTGATATCCACTAACCGAACGCCCACCCCAACGCGCTAGCGAGTGCATGGGCAAGCACGACGCCCATGGGATGTTCATTTCGCCCAAGCAAAGGGTTATAGCCGCGATTTGCCAGGTCTGGTTGGGCAATCTCAACTGTCCAGGCTTGGTGGAGTGTTTTGAATAGTCCATTGGTTCGTTTCAGAATCCATGAGATCAATGATGACAGGGGAACATGTCGATGTGACTGATCGGACGAGAAAACTGAATGTGACGTGATCAGACTCTCCAGCAAGGTCGTGCCGTTTGGGGAAGCACTGTGCATCCCGGAAGCCGGCATTGTACAGCTGGTTGGCGATAGTGATGACGGCCGGGCCGCAACACCCTGGTCTATCCTTGGAGGAGCAGTAAAAAGGCCTGAGGTGCCTTTTCGCAGCGTCTATCGGACGCAAGATATCGAAGACTGACGCCATGTGGCTGTTTTCCCCTGCCGTGATTAGGTGTGAGGGCATCTTGTTTGCGTGTCCCTGCAGCCGTAGCCGCTCAATGACACAGTGCGTGCGGCGATCTATGAGGGAATTATCGACCAGATCGAATGACTTGATGTCCTCCGATGCGAGATGCTGCAGGGCGAAAGTATTCAGGCTCAGGCGCCGAGTGTGTAGCTCGCGGTAGTAGAGCCCCAGGCAGCTCGCACAGCCTAAGCGGTCATGTGGGTGTAACACGATCCGATGGGGTCGCATGGCGCATTTGCGGCTCAACAACTCACCGAGAACCGCGGTGAGATTGCAGTGATCTGACGCCGAATGGACTTGGCCATCATACCGAATGTTGCTATGACTCGTATTGCAGCCCAAGATGGTCAATTCTGCTAGCGATCTGCCGTCCGCGTAGATGGCCCCAACGACCCTTGAAGGGCCACAGGTGACTTCCGGTCAGCCGCATCCATGGCTTTGATAAGTTCGACCACAACTTCCGTGCGGCCTTCGAGGAAGAGCGCAAGGTGGAACCAGGATTCAGCCCCAAAAGGCGGTTCCGCGGTGAGCAGGCTGGGTCGTCGATGAAGGATGCTTCGAGCGTCAGCGGGACGGTTGTGTAGAATGACCTGACTTCATGAATCCAATCCCAAGGCTCAAAGCATTAGCCCAGAGTACATCCACCTCGACGCGGAAAGCAGAGAAGTCAACACTTACTGTTGTTTTTCAGTCTTGGAATGGCCAGTATCTTGCCAAAATAGTATAAGTCATCTGGGCACAGGTTTGAACTAGTCAATATCTCTTCATCGCCAGCCCTGAGCAACACCTCCGCAGCCTCAGTATGTCAAATTACATACTCTATAAGCCATAAGATCGGTGGCCTGGCCTCGATGTTATCTTCGACAGCTTCTAGCCAGCCAGAAAGGAGACACGCACTGGAAGTCAATCCCGCTGCGTCCGAATAGCCCATAGGTTTGAATCGGCTCGTGGGCTACGGGGAAGGCTCGATCCAGGCCTCTTGCTGTCGGTCTTGAGCGCTACGTCGAGAGATCAGCCTGCTTTTCACTATGGGCGCACTTTATGTCAGCCTTCTACCTACATCGAGTGCCATCCCAGTGAGTGAACGTTTCGCTGAGACCATTTACGTCGGTGGGGTGTGCTCGTCGCTCGTGGAATATTTGTGCTAGCCTGCGGAGTATCGCAACGGTCACAACGTGAGATCGGGCCTCGAGCGACGTGTCGCTTGATGGGGACTCTGAACGGCTTCCATAACGGGTGTATCTTTGAGCTAGTGACATCAGTTTGAAAGATAGCCACTCTGTGCCATCAACGATGACATATGTACGAAAAGAAGGACTGATGCTGACACCCCCTGCGCCCATTTTCCAACTGTATGATGTAGAGATAGCCGCGTCTACAACTGTCTGGAAAACACGCAATCTTGTGGTCATGGCTCGCTCAGCCATTGTCTTCCTGCCAACTGCAGCATAGTACCTGCATTCCGGACGATGGTCGAACACATCCTTCGTCGCCACTCTCAGGACAGAGTTCAGCAAAATTGCCTCCCGTGTTCTTGTGCGGGCGTATGGTCGACAGTCACAAAGCCGCCGACCCGTTGATGGTGCTGCTATCCACGGTGCGGGGACGTCATGGAGATCCGCGGTGTCTCCGTTGTTCCGTTGGTCTGTGGCCTGCTTCAAGTCATGAAGCAGACCAGGACGAGCGACCAAGCGTTGAAGCACGATCATCTGGCTCGACTAGTTGGCAGCAAGACTCTGGTACGTAGCCGCCAGTGCGGCGAGAGACCGTTCCTGTGCTTGCATGGTAGCTCTGGCAGCAGTGAGCTCGGCAGAGATCTCCGCGTGATGCACGATAGCGAGCCGTGTTGTGCCCAACGATGCAGCGTCGATGTGCGTTTGACGGTCGTAGAAGATGGCCAAGGCTTCGTTCTGTGTCGTCAAGTCTCTGCAGAGCTGCCTCCGTGTTGGACTGCGTTGCCGACCAAGTCGAGACCTGATCTTGTACGGCCGTCGCAAGACTTCTGAGATCATTGTGGGCTGAGCCGATTCGCGAGGCATGGCTGGCAGCAAGATCACTTGGTGGGAGCGCCGAAGCATTAGCGTTGTTCCGCTTGAGACTGAACGACATATACGCTCACAGATCAAGACTTTGCAGTCCCAGGATGAGCATTGAATTGACATTGGCTATTCTACGGTCCATATCCTCTGGCTCCTTGTGGTTGAAGCCATGCTTGAGGGCTTTGAAAGCGTCGAGGCATTTTTGCTTGAACCAAGGATCTGAAGCTGAGGAACCGTTTGCGTATTTGGACAGCAACGCCTGCAGCTTGCTGAGGTCCGACGTGCATGACGTTATGCTGCGACCAATTGTGGTCTGCAAAGATTTGGTCGTTGTCGAGGTTGCGTTACTCGCGTCTGCGCGTATGCGCTAGACGGTCGTACGAATGAGGTCAAGTGTCTCTGTAAGCACCTCTGCCTTTTGGCCGAGAGAGTTCAGGACGCCTGCCTTGCCGCGAATTGCACGGGTATATGTGATGATGCCTTTACAGACCTCGACGGCCGTGATATTAACCCTAGGGCCAGGCCAAACTCTTCAGCCATAGCAATCTCTGCACACTCGGAGATGTCACAGACCTTGTGTGATTGCCGAGGCAGTCGAGGATGCTGGAAGAAAAGTCAGCACAAGGAGCCCCAGACTTGGCGCAAAGAGGGGTAAGGAGCCCGCATAGGGTTTGCTGACTTCCATCTGACCCATCACGACCTGGAACACTGCCCCTGTTTGCCCGCAGCAGGCAAAAGGACTTTCCGACGTGACAAGGCAGACAATTGACAGGGATTTGATAAGTGACATGGCGCGCTATGGTACGTGCGCAAATTATTCTCGTGGAGATCTGAACATTGAAGCCTTGGTGCGGCTCGAGCGGTGATTTGCTTCTACTAGCTCAACCCCCATCTCGACCCGGTCTCACATTTCAGAATGGCGGCTTGCCCGGGCGGCTGATACTATGGTAAGTGGCACTGCACGCCCTTCAATTCGGCACGGAGCGAGTCGAGTTTCTGGACACGCTCGCAAACAGCACTTCGACGAGCTGTGGACTATCACAAAGAGCCTCGCCACGGGCCCGGTGGTGCTAGTCCGCAATAATCACCGGGGGGTCTTGTGTGACTAGCTCACTCCACTAATGGTCAGAAAAGTTGGACCAGAGTGATGCGGCGCCAAATGAATGGTTTTAAGGTCCACGTTAGGTCAGGTTTCTAGCTGCTGTCGAACAGAAGAAGCCCTCTAGGGAACAAGACTCTAACTCCAAATGGGCGTTGCAGAGCCGTTCGGGTATGTGACACGTCTGCCTTGGATATGACCCCGCTACCATAACCGCTGGGGGGTTGACAAGCAAAGGGAGAAATGGTGGCCCCCTCACCGGAAATAGAATCCTCGAGCGGGGCCAGCCTTTCCAGCCGCACGCAATGTTGCCTGTGCCTTTGGGAGACTGGCTTCTTGAGACACCCTTCCACTCGGCCACAAACCCCTGTTGAATTTGTCTGTACCTCAGGTCTCGTATCCAAGCACTTGAGGGCCCGCCACGTCCACGTCTGACTATTGCCGCCTATCTCGTTAACACCGCCCAGATGTGCCCTACTATGCTGACCACGAGGATATTTGAGATTGACGGAAAGACTTCTTCATCTTCTAGGTGAGACCGTCTGGCTCCCCTTGGCCCTTGTCATCTTCAAGGCCAAGGACAACTCGATTCCCCGAGGGTCGGGCCTCGCGAGAGTCGAACGACACCTTTGGGGCCACGCCATCTGAGCGTGGATGTGTCCTGCGAATGACTCGGACCTGGCCGAGAACGCCTAGCACGGCGAGGTCAGCTTCAAATTCTGTTAGAGTTGGGGAGACGTCGTCAACGAGATTCAGTCTCGAGTCATTAACAACCTGTGTTTGTTCGGTCATGCTTTCGGTGGCTTAGCAGGTGGCGTCTTATCAAACGAGCTGAGCAAGCGCATGCAGTAAATTGTCCTCGGGAACGAGGGCATTAGCAGGCGGTACTTTGGCGATATTTTGCCTGCTTTTATGGACGCGAGTCGGTCATCCACCACCGAGGATTCTAAGTAATTTTAGTAGACGTGTCAGCGAGGTGGCGTGAAACTTCCGACTTCTTGGACGCCTCATGAGCTAGACAGTCGATAACCTCTTTTCGAGATCAGAAGCGAGCAGAGTCCGTAATCGGAACAAGATTGCGCTGATTAGTGTTCTTTTCACGGGCGTCATTGCAAACCAAGTAGGTCTATTTTTATCAATTAAAACCTGTCGCTAATCCGAGTCGACTCTGAGACCACCGTAGGCATTCCATCAAGCCAGCCAGTGCGACAGCACGGTCCAGCTTGCCATGTCGGAAGACATGCAGCAGGAGACAGTCGCCGTGAAGAACCTCTCCGTCGTCCTGGTCCCTGCTCTCCCTGCGGCCCTTGTCTGCGTGAGTTCCTCTTTTTCCCGTGCCCTCTAGACTCGAACCAGACCCTGAGATAGCCCGGAAGCTGACAGCCAACCTTTCTGCAAGCCATCTTTGGTGTGTCGTTCTGGGTCACAGCCCTGCCATTGTCGGTCGAGTCTATGATGTTCTGGCACTACTACAACAAGCTGCAGCGAGAGGGTATCCGGAGATGAGATAAAAGAGTTGAGAATCTCACGAGCCAGGTAGTCAGCCATATAAGTGATCGAGACAGCAAGCGAGAAATACACTCCTTCCTGTGTTCAGTGGTTCAGGTGCTGGACCAGGTGACTCTTTCTCGAAATAAGCGTGTAGCGTGATACCATGTATGTGAAATCATTTGCAAAACCGGAAAATAGACACGGACCATGAATCAAACTCGGTGTGCTTATATGCGAGTTATCACCGTCTCACCCTTTTAACGTACACGGACGCCTCTTGTGATTAGTTACTTGTCCGTCTTTCGGAAAGTTCTAAAAGAATGACTAGGAGCACTAAAACTCGGTTCCTAAGCTCTGGAGGAGCTCGGAATGCTAAGTCAGCGGCGCCAAGCCCATATCAAGTAATATTGTAAGAAGCGCCGGAATCTCTGGAGATGTGCGTGTTGGGTCTGCTTCTTGTTTACTTTGCATATCTTTGTGCGTGCTTGAAATGAGGTGACTGATCTCTCAAACGGGCGACCCACCTAGTATGGCCCTGGAGCATGTTGCATTGGCTCTTGCCGCCGGTAGATTTGCCTGAATCTGTGGACATAGCAGAGAGCTTAGATATATGAGTTGCCAGTCGAGTTTTCATAGCCCAGTTGTCTCAAACAACTGACCCCGTAACGCGACTCCGCCACAAGAACCATGAGGACCTTGCTGATATGACGAACGACGACATCCGTGCGCTTCAGTCTCGGCAGCTCACCCCTCCAGCTGTCACAATGCGTTGGGATGCAAGACAGGGAATTGGCCACTTACCCAGAAGAGAAATTGTCATCACAGAGGTTATTGGCCACGATCTTATTGTCACTAAAGTAACACTAACTGCTCAGCAACCCGGTGCTGTATAGCGGAATAGTCGCAACTGGACGCGGCACGACACCGGCTGGGCCATTGGCGATTGCGAGCCATACAGTAAAAGCCCCGGCTGACAGATTGAGCCCTGTATGGCCTGTGGTGCAGACTGGCGAGGAGCACAATCTCTAATGGGAAGCAGCGGACAGGAAGTACATAGGCAGTGCACGCCAAGTGTCGCGAACCATCATCAACACGACACTGAAAGTGTCAGAGGGATGTACACTGGCTGCCGGTGTTTGCAGCATCCGCCCTTTGTTCGCGTTACACACCGCCGTTTGATCCCAGCGCCTGCAGTCAGGGAGACGAGCAGCACAGGATCGAATTAGGCGAGCCCGAATACCTCGCACAAGCAAGGTGGCTGCGGCCGATCGCAACGTCATTGTCCCCGAATCTGACAATGACGACATTTCTGTGTCTGTCCGGTGGCGTCACGCCCTCCACGTTTGTCGCTGCGGCGTGCTTCGCCCGCGCCCTGCTTTTCTGCCAAACTGATTACAAGCTCACAGTGGACTTGGTCCAAGTCGCATTCCTCTGGGGTACGGTGAGGCCATCGTCGATGCTACACGGCTGCGCCGCACAACTGCATGAGGTCCTTGCTGGTGCGTGCCACTGATCTCGAAGGCGGAGACGCGGGCACCGGACATGCGGTCCCGGGCGGATCACTACAGTGGACCAGAGGATAGAGCGCGGGACGCGGAATGACACAGAGGCGGCGGCGGCGCGGACTGCGGTCTTAGAGAGGATATCGGCATGGGTCCCACTGCCAACCTCCTGGAGTACTGCGAAATGGTCAACGTCGGAAATGGGGGACCGCGTCTCACACTTCGGTTTCCATGCCCTGGCTGGGCCGCCCAGCCATGCAGCTCGACGAGGAGATTACCGAAATAAACCGACAGAATGTTGCGGATCCTGGCCACGGAAAAGCATATGGGCGTCATCTGGGCCAAACTGGTGTTCAGAAATACCCAACTTAACCAAGCATGACTGCTGATGTCTTTGCACAGAGGGAATGGCCTTCTACCTGCTACATGGACACTTCCGAGCGCTAGGTCCATGTGAAATTGAAGCTGTCATTGGGAGTCTTTCTGAAGGTCCCGCTCCGGTACTTCTTTGAGTTCATGGGTCACTTTACAGCACCGCAGAAGCCCTGGATTACCTCCAGTGACCCGCCAACGACATTTCATTGCTCCGCTCTCTTTCTCAATCGAAGAAGGTGCTGGCT
This sequence comes from Microdochium bolleyi, assembly GCA_001566295.1. Classification (NCBI taxonomy): domain Eukaryota; kingdom Fungi; phylum Ascomycota; class Sordariomycetes; order Xylariales; family Microdochiaceae; genus Microdochium; species Microdochium bolleyi. Next base: position 41,753 of record KQ964271.1, read on the forward strand.
GATTCATCATGCTATGTACGGTCACTCCATCAAGGGCCCAGATGTTGAAAGTGTTTAAGTTGCCTAGACAATCGAACTTTATGATAAACTTTGTTCATAAATACCATACACTCAATGAAGAACCAAGGGCACGTACAGTGTGGGGAGAGATTATCATACCAAACCGACGCCCGTTTCCATGTCCCGGTCTCCGGCTGCACATAAGGTCTGATTCCACGAGAGGACTTCGGTTTCCAGATTTGCAAACAGAGAAAAAGTTGACGTCCGTAGAAGGCAAGCATGGTCATTTTTCGCCTCGGGGTGCCTAGATAACCATCTTCCAGTGAGTTGGTGGAAGGGCGAGCCCAAAATCACCAACCTGACTGGTTTGAGGAAGATATGGCTACCCCTCATTGACCGAACCACCTAGAATTCTTCGTGGGGAGGTGGGTTCTAGGTAATCGCAAATTGTTGCGGCTCCGGAACTAGCCGGTCGGCTGCATGGAGAGGACGGGGGGAGCGGATTCGATGATACCCTGTCTCTGGAGTCATTGGATCCCTTATCACGCACACCCACGAATTGCAAGCCTGGGGAGCTACACCCCTGGCTGCCGTCACTGCCGCGTGCCCGGGCCGGAAATGGTCCGCTTGTGGCCAGGCCAGGCCGACATGCGGTTGCCGATCTGGGGTGCTGAACTACAAGGAATGTGCAGACTGCCGACGAGGAAGCCGTGTGCTCATACATGCTCAACAACGAGGAGATGTTGAGATTCGCTGCCTGTCTCTACCTCGGCGGGCTGCCGGAGGAGCGGACTTGGCTGGGCATGGCCAGTACTATCCTGAACCCTGCGTCGGGACCGCGCCCTGTTACTTGCCGCCATCCCCATGCTTCCCAATGATCCCATCGCAACCACGACTACTTCTGGAGGTTCCGAGCTGCCAGTGACACATGCGAAATGCAGAGGTCGCACCATATAATAGCAGGGAAGTCAGACCCGAAACCTTGTCTGGCCTCATGATTGGTGTGCGGAGAGGATGCCGACACACCAATGACGAGGAGCAGGCGACATGATCCGAGTCTTGCAGTGGCAGCACCGCAAACGCGTGGCCCTAGCTCCGACGTTGTCGACCCGAGACTCGGCTTGGCGAACGCGGCGTGTCTCCGACTGGCTCGTCTATGCATGGGCACCCCTGCTGCGTGTGGAGTGCAAGGGGAGTCCTGATGGTGCCCTGCGCACGGAGGTGCCCGAGAGGGCTCGGAAAAGAGTTCGCCTAGGTCGTTCCGGCGAGTAGCTGGCAACCACTCGAGTCCTGGTACGCGCCCGTCACTCTTGCAACTGGATTCCATCCCCCTGTATGAAACGAGACTTCATCAGCCAGATATGGTGGATATCGCTAGCAGGTACGAGTTACTGGGGTTGTTCGAGCCACCTACCTGCCCTGACCCTTCAGATCGTTTTAGGTAGCGCGTTCGACGATCCGCTTCGTTCTGCAACCTTAAACCTCGTATAAGGAAGTCTTCTTACATAGGCTCTCTCCGCCACTAGTACCTGGGTATACCTGAGCATATTGTAAGCTTCGGAGTGAGTAACGGCCCGCTTATCTGATCGTCAGCTTTCCAATCAGCACCACGAACAGCCAAAGTCTCACAGGGGCCTTTGATAATCCCAGTTGCGTGCGCGCTGGGAAAGTCGACTCCCAGCTGACGGATGTGAAAGGCCAAGGCCAAGCCCCAAGGCGAGTTCTCTGGCAATGCACTTCCGTAGATCTGATACAGTCGAACGCCAGGGCTGCTGTGCAACCCGGCTCGGAGCCGAACCCCGCAGCGGGAAGTTCCGACTGTTTTTTGATCCGGTCACCTCACGTCCGCCGACGATAACTACATCTCGTCAAATGTACGCTTGTGCTCAAGGCCCCAGGCTCCTTGCCGCCCGCCATGGGTAATTTCTCCTCGTTCGGGGGGCCCTCTCCTTATCGTCATTCTTGCATCACCTGCCGCGCAGTGCTGTTACACTCGTCCAGTATCCAAACACCTGGAAATCAACAGACACCCTCCCGCCGATCCAAGTACCGGTAATGGCACCCGTTAGTCGCCTTTCATGACTCAGGGCCGCCCGTGTCCCTCCTTTAGCCTTCTCAAATTCGCAATGCCGTCGGTGGTTGCTTTCGTGCCTTATATTGGGCGCATACGCCCTGCTGCCGCCAGGAACGCTAGGGGTCTTGTAGCCGTGCTCTGTGTGTGCTTCTTTTTGTGACCCTACTCTGTCACTTGTTACACAACAGTCATGGCGCAGCATATTCAACAGTGCATGCCAGTATATGCAGCAGATTTCGACTTTCCTGCTCTCCCCTTCGACTTTGACGGAGATACGGTCCATTGGTGCACCGATATCTTTGGGGCTGGCCTAGGCCACGAGCTCCGTGGTTCCGACATTACACAGACCAGCGGCCAGAAAAGTCTCGGGGTCGAGGTTGGTTCATTCCATCTGTTTGTCACAATGAGAGGGCTTGGTTGGACAGACCGGGCCATGTGTTGCCTCTTCATTGACACATGCGTCGCGTTCCCTTGCAGACTGCTCCTCTACACCCCTGCGCCAGCGACACAATCTTCCACGGTAGTTTTGCAGAGACCGCTGACGGCGACGGCGGCACCGTCGGCGCGGCCCCGGACAACCCGCGAAAGTCACTCGGGTTCCCAGTTGATTCTTCTCCTCATTCGCGAAGGGAAAGTCTCGGTAAGTGGATGTCCGCTGGCAGCGTGGCGTCGGGAAAACACGATCGACCATGGTCACGTCACACCTGGCTGACGGACATTTCAGAAGAAACGGTCTGGCCCCAAACGACGTCCTCGAGCTACGATGCCATGGTCTGGCAATCGAACCACACGGCGCACCACGGCACGAACGCGGGATCGTCACAGCCTAGCATTACCACTTCGGAGGGGGTTCCGGAGCTGTCACCAGCGTCATCCCGGGGCCGCCGCCGCATCACCGCGCCCACCAGTGCCAAGATGGAGAGGAGCCGCGCCAAGAACCGCGCCGCAGCGTCAAAATACAGAAGCAAGACGCAGCGGCAGATCAATGAGCTCAAGAGAAAAGAGGAGTTACTGTCTGTGAAAGGGAGCGAGCTCCGGACCGAGCTGCGCAGCTCAAAGGAGGAGGTGCTATCGCTCCGAGGCGAGATCCTCAAGCATGGCGGCTGCCACTGCAATTACATTGAGGCGTACCTCGCCAAGTCTGCCCTAGAGTTCACCCAGAGAAACGGAGCATCTTGAAGCTCCCATTTTCTTATGTGCCGGGGGTGGTTTGTGTGGAGTAGGCCCAGATTCCGTTCCTCCTAGCGAGTGTAAACCCATGAGTGCCTCCAGTCCTGACAATCGACTTGAATAATTACATTGGCCAGCGGTACTGGTTTCGTGTCCGGCGACCTATACTGTGGACAATTGTGGACGATTGTGGAGTCCAGCAGGCAGATGATGGACGTGATGCTGCCCTGCAAGTACGGCCATGCGTCGATCTTTTGGGGACGAGATGAAACTCGCTTGATCAGACATGTCTGTCTGGGCCAATCTCGGAGAATATTGCAAAGACAGCTAACGAATTCAGCCGTATGTGGCACCCTCCAGATCATACCTGCGTCCCCTTTCCCGCCCTGATGTACGAGAGGTCCTACAAGCCCCTGGCCCGATGCTGCAAACAGCCTCCCGCCCGGTCGACAGGATACCATTATTCTGTCCAGGACCGCCGCCCGACACCGATCAGCAGAATACCGTCGCAACTTCTTTGCAGTTCTAACAGTGTCCTTATCGTAGGGTCCGCAGCACAAAGCAGTCGCGGCTCTCCCACAGCCTCCCTTTCTTGAAGGGGCCCCCACACTTGCGCAGACCGTCCCCGTCTCGAGTCTGCCCTGTGGTTCCACCCTCAACAGAGGGGAACCCTGCAAACCAGAATCTCGATGCAGGCATGAGGAAAGCTTTCGAGAGACCCCAATCGACTCGAGCCTGTGCTGCTAGGCTACGCCGAGCCTGGCGAGTGCGAATCAGCCAGCCAGACCACTTTACTCATTTGAGTCGGGCCCACTACCTCTGCGTCGTTCTGTTACATGCAGTCAGCTTCCCGGCAACGACTACCACCAACTACCTCAATATTACGTGTGAACCTAGACGTGAACGATCTTGTGGCGTTGTTGGTTCTGTTCTCTTTTCGGCTCGGTTCTTCTCATTTCTGCTGTCTGGTCAATCCGTGTAGCTTTTTACCTCGTGTGGCAAACAACTGGCTCCCTCGTCTGCTTCAGTTCTCCGCAGGAGGTTCTTGCGTGACTCGGTGGCGATATCGGCGTCGGCGGGTGCCCGCGGCCGTTCCAGATCCTGCACGCTAGCTGCGTCGAGGTTGACGTGCATGCAGCCACAATGTGGTCACTTAGCGTCCTGTGATGCGACGCAGCATCTTGTTTCACACAGTAGCGTTGCGCGTGTGATGTAACTATATGGCAATTGGGTGCTCTTGTCAAGGGTGGCTAGACGTGACGGTGATGTGCGACGGCGCGCTCCCTCGGTCCGGCTTGTCAGATTCGGCAGCGCTCGCTAGATAAAACCGTGCCAGCCCAGGAGCTCGATGAAGGACAAGACACACCTCAGCTATGCAGGGACCCGGACAGCCAGCTCTCGAAACCGATAAGAAAAGAAGAAGGGAAAAACACCGACGTATCACCAGATACATTCAAATGGCCGCAAGTCGCCTTGCGAATGTGCTCGAAAAGGCAATCGGCCATGACACAGGCGCCGCGGCGAGGCAAGATGCTTCCTCGCACTCCGACCGAGTCGGCAACCGGGAGACGATGAAGGTTCTGTGCTGGATGGGTAAGAACGACGTCCAGATCCGAAACGTTCAGAGGCCCAGGATTCTCGAGCCCACCGACGTCATCATCAAGGTCACCGGGTCGTCTGTGTGCGGCTCAGACCTACATTTACTGCACGGTGCCATGCTGCAGATGCAGGAGGGGGATATCCTAGGACACGAGTTCATCGGGATCGCTGATGAGGTAAGCTCTACCCCGACGCGCCCTGGACGTATGGCGTGTGTTGCGATAATCCCATCACTGATTGGCGTGTGCATATTCAATCAATCCCAGATCGGCCCCGAGGTCAAGAAGATCAAGCCAGGCAAGCGGTATGTTGCCTCGTTCCAGTCCGCTTGCGGCGAGTGTTACTACTGCAAGCGAAAGCCCTCGACCGCGTGCGAGAAAACGACGTCAGACCAGACGAGGAAGATCTTGTGTGGAAATCAGGCCAGCGGGTATGTACCTTATTGCCGCAATGCCAGACGTGCGCGCTATTCAAAACTGAAGCCACCTCCCAGTTTCACTGAAAATAGCCACCTCACGGGCAGATCGCGCGGAGGGCAGGCAGAGTACGTCCGCATCTCGCTCGGAGACGTGAAACTTCTCGAGATCCCGGACTCGGTGCCCGACGAGAAGGCGCTGTACCTGAACGATGTCCTCCCCACGGCGTACAACGCTGCGCGCGACACCGGGGTCTTCCCGGACGGCCAGACCGCGGTATTTTCGTGCGGTGCGGTGGGACACATGGCTGCGACCTTTTCCCTGAAGGCCGGTGCCTCCCTCGTCATCCTCCTCGACGCGGAGCCGCGATTCTCGTTCGTTAAGTCGCGCTGGTCGGCACAGCACGCGCGCAAGCTCAAGCTCAAGCTCGTAGACTTCAAGCTGCTCTCGTTCGGCATCACCACAAGGGCGGCTGCCATATCGGAGCTGAAGGAGCTTTGTGGCGGCCGGGGCCCAGACTGTGCCATCGAGTGCGCGGCCAGCGAGTACTCCAAGGGCTGGTTACACCGGCTCCAGCTCGTTATTGGCCTCGAGTCCGACACGGGCGAAACCATCTATGTGCTGGTCGAGTCTGTCCGCTGCTTCGGCCGGTGCGGAATCACGGCAGTATATGTCGGGTACGCGAACCAGGTGAACCTGGACGCCCTGATGGAAAAGGGCATGCACCTGATCGGGAACGGGCAGACTTCCGTCCACAAGTACTGGCGTGACCTCCTGGACATGATCGAGAAGGGAGATTTGGGTCCCTTGCAGATGGTATCGCACCGGGTGACTCTCGAGGACCTCGACAGCGTGTATCACGCATTTTGAGATCTGCCTCCAGTCAATGCAGAAGATGTAGGTCGCCAGGCTGGTGATTGCGGTGAGGAACAACCTGACGGTCGATCGAGATTCGTTTGAAACCACCTTCTCACGAATTGTTGCGCGGGAGCACCCCCAGTCGAGCCAATATTTCGAATCGGACATCCTCGCGCAGCACATCAAGCGTGCCCCTCCATGGTCGCGATTGTCTATTGGAAATATCGAAAAAGGCCGCTGTTCGTGCTGGGCGCGCCAAGGGGGCCCCGTGGAAGAATCCATGCCCAGGACGTTGCTCCCTATATACAGAGTTTCAAACATTCCCTCAATGCTTACAGACTCTCCTTTTTATCGATTCCTGCATCCGAGGTGCCGATATTGTTGATATCATGGACAAATGGAACCGTTGTGATACACGCAAGTGCATATGAGGTCCCACGAGAGGAGAGTAACTTCGAAAGTCCTGTACAGGAAGCTGGGAAACGATCAACAAAGGAGAGAAGTGCGCGCGCATCATGGGAACAAGACTGCTCCCAATGACGACGCACCCATCCTTCTCAGAATACAGCCTGCCCCGAGCAGGAGTCCGAGGTCCAGTAGTATTCGCGATGCCGAATTCGTGAGCGCTACTACTTGGCAGTGTGAGGCGAGGCCCAGGAAGGACAAATGATAATACATGACATCAGCTTCAACACAAAGCTACGATGGGAACAATCTACGCGACGAATCGGCGGCGAGTGTCCGCAGCTCAGCTTAGCGATTTCAGCGATGTCGGATGTAGCACTGACCTCTTTCTTACACCACGTCCCGGACTGTTCACTCCACAACACTCCGCGACCGAATGTTACCATGTTCAGCACATATTGCAGGTTCAGTCGGAGAATGCAGTGGCTATTGCTGCTCATCTTGACGTCTTGTTGTACTGTCTAATCTCGTAATGTTCTCGTCGTAAGCCTGCACGCAACTTGTGTAGCAAGAGCAATGTTCGGCTTCGACACTTTACTAAACGCCCCCAGCTGCCCCGAAAGCATTTCATGACGGATCCTGGCATTGGTAACAAGCTTTTCCCTGCAACACTTTTTCCTTGCATTTGCCTCATCCAGTCGCACTCATTCCTGTCAATTATCATGCACATTCTCCTGTTCCAAACTGCCAAGGGGCTTTTCCCTTCTTCAGGTGGCTATAGAGCCAACAATTCTCTGCTCCGCTACCTATCCTCAAAGGGACACCGCGTCCGCCAGATATGCTACTCAACTCAAGAGGAGGTACAAGCCTACGTGCGTAGGGCAGCCAAGAGTGGCAGCCATGATTCGCGTCGGCGCGAGAGATTGCTGTACTTGAGATCAGGAGACAACAAGCCAGGGGTCCACGTGAGCGTCTACGATCTTGTCATGGATTATGGAGTCGAGGTTGTTGCACTTGACAGCACTCTCTTCGACGCAGATTTTGGAGGAAAAGCTGGTGGAGACAAGCGGCGAGCCAAGCAGACCGCACTGTACATTGATGTGAGTAAGAGACCACCTGGCTCAGGCGTGATCTGCGAGTTACTTACGCCCTTGCTTGCACAGACCAAGACAACTTCGCCAACGCTCGAAGATTTCGTCTCCTTCCTGCAGGCAGAGATCCTCCGTTTCTCAGCCACGCATCTGATCTTCAACGATGGCCTTTCCATGCAGGTCAGCTTCACGGGCCCTTTGGCACAGGCTGACGTGTACCGCGTCGCCGTCGTGCACACTGCGGAGCAGTTGCCCTTTGGGCCGTTCGCGGGGGGGCTTCCCGGACACTCGACGTCGCCGACGGAACTAGATCGACTCATGAAGCTCGATGGCATTTGGAGCGTCTCTGAAGCAATCAAGGCTTATGCTCTCGAGCACGGTCAGCTGCAGAGTTGCTTTCTGGAACACCACCCTTGGACATATCGAGGGGAGACGGACCACGAGATGCCACCACACTTGCACAATTGGGACAAGAGGTTCGTCGGCATGATCAACCCCTGCAAGGTGAAAGGCTCGGACTTATTCGAGGCCATGGCGGAGGCGTGCCCGGAATTCCAATTCCTCGCCTACTCGAGCTGGGGTCATGACAATGGAGTGATCCAGCGGATGAAGGCACTGCCCAACATGACGTGAGCAGCGGCATCCCAAAGACAGATTCGGTGAGTGGAGCAACTGACGAACAATTCACTTCACAGGATCGGGCCGCCATGTACCGATGAAGACAGACTCTGGCGTGAAATAAAAGTCATCGTGGTACCATCGGTATGGCTCGAGGCGTGGGGCATGGTCGCGGTTGAAGCGCATCTTCGGGGCATACAGCTCCTGTGTTCAAACGCCGGCGCTCTCCCCGAAGCAATATTGGGCTTGGATTATATCATCCCTGTCAACCCCATTGAAGGCCATTATGATGAGACGGGAGCGTATGTCGTGCCACAGCAGGACGCTGCTCCCTGGGTGGGGATACTGCGCGAGCTTATGGGGAACAGAACCTTGTACGAAAGCGTCTCCCTCAAGGCCCGTGACACCACGACGAAATGGCTGCAAAATCTCGACGAGGCGGCTCTAGAGACATGGTTGGCAAAGCTTGGTGGAAGCCACCAACACGCAAAGATTTAGGACCTTACATGATGATACTAGCCTTGCAATGCGAGTTCTGCATATACGTATCACGACGCTCTTATCTCGTTTGCGAGCATCGCAAAATTCCAACACGGAATCTGCTTAATTTCGATCGTTTTTAAGGAAAAAGAATTTCACAAGCCACCGGAGACTTGACGTCAGTGCCCCTCAGACTTGTTGCATAGCCAAGCTTTGCAAAAGATGTAGCGAGAAGTTCTGCCCTGGTGCCGGTCTGCATCGCGGTGGCGTTGGGATCGGTATCGAGATGATGTCATACCTCTGCGTCGTACCGTTCGTGTATAATCGTCTTTGCTGGTGCTACATTCTACCCGTTTGATCCCAAAGAGAAAGGGGCTGAAGCGACGCCGGCCCAAGCACCCCCAAAAGCTGGATGTGGTGGCTGTTGCGTCATCGTCTTATCATGTTGGCACGTCGTGGTAGGAGTTGACTAACACCTGGCAATTGCCGAAAAGAGCGATCGGCACTTTGTATCCCATTCTGCATGCTCCTTGTGCTACATAAACTGAGTGGATTTCAGCTGATCGCCACAATGATAAACTACTGGGGACCTTCTCTTGCCTCGGGATTGTTGCTCTCTCCAATGCTCCCCATGGTGATGTGAATGGGCTCGTACGATTATATGCATTCGTTCCACCCGGGCCTTCCTCATGCTTCCGCCAATGGAGAAGCGATCCGAGCTCTAACTCCTGCATCCCAAACTTGACTCAGCCTCTGACTGCCACACTCGCGGGCTCAGAAGCAAACTACGAACCCGCCCCCAGCCCGGATCAGAATCCCAGAAAAGAGAAGTCGCTCAAGCCTGGGCATACTTGCTCCTGGAGCGGATCACAGGGCCGTAGTGGTGGAGCAAGAAGGGGATGGCGGCGAGGAGCGCTGCCATGCCCGCGATAAGGGAGCCGCCTCCGCCAACACCGAGCGCGGCAAACATCTGCGACGTGAAGAGGGGTGCTGCGGCACTGCAGCTGCACCGAGCGAGCGTGTTGACGGCGATGACAGACGCCGCGTATTCGGCATAGACGTCGACGATGTAGTTGAGGTTGGCGACGAAGATGAGCATGAGGCACGTGGCGAGCAAGGCGCCAGCGATGGTTGGCACGATCCAGTGCACGGAGCTGTTGACAGCAACATGTTAGTTGCGGTTCCGAGCGCTGGTGGGGGGAAGAAACAGGACGCACTTGTAGTTGGCGCTCCAGCTGAGCCAGAACATGAAGACCGGGAACCCAACGCCGCCGATCATGGCTAGCCTCATGTGATCCTCTGGGAGGAGCTCTTTTCCCGAGGCTGCCTTGTTCTTTCTGTACTTTGTGTCCGCAATGATGATCAAAGCACCAATGGCCCCGCCAGCGGCCTGTCCGAGAAGGGGAAGCTGGGATACGCCTGCATTCCATCCTCTCATGTCCCGAAACACAAGAGGGTATATCGTGAAGAGCATGAATTGCAAGGCGAAAATCAAGCAGGAGTAGATACAGCAGAGGAAAGAGATTGTATCAAACAAGAGAATCCACGGCCGGGTGAGGGAGATCTTGAAGATGTGCACCAGGTTCGGCCTGGAAGCCTCGCACTGGGCCTGGATCTCCTTGTCCCCGGGGCGGCGGCCATGGTGGCGAGCTCGCCTGGCCTTTCGTGCTCGGAGGGTAGGGCCTGGCCTTTCGTGCTCGGAGGGTAGGGCCATGGGCTTCAGGAACGGTAAACATAAGTAGCAAGCTAAATCCTCCGAGCCAGAGGGTGACATATATGGCCCAGCGCCAGTCTTTCTTGAGCTGGACAAAGCCAGAGATGACCGAGCCAGTAGCCGGGCCGGCCCACGATGCGCAGCTGTAGATGGCGATGGAGTTGCCGCGAGCGATTGGGTCCCACATGTCCACGATGTTGCTCGGCGCTACGATCGCGGTGGCGGAAACGAAAACGCCCGCAAGGAACCTGCCGATCAGCAGGCCGGCGAACCCCCGAGGCCACGCAGTGAGGCACGTGAACCCGAGATAGGCTGGCAAGGTTGCATATAAGATCCAGCGGCGCCCGTAAAACTCCGATAGCGGGGCGAACAGAATAGGGCCTGCACAGAAACCCAGGAGGAATAGTGTTGTTGTAAGCTGGGCTGCAATCCGTGTGGCGTCAAACTCGCTCATGATCGACTCGGTAGTGGCAGTTGTAATGGTACTCGCGATATGGCCGTTTGTTGTCAGAAAGGTGGCGATGATGCTTATGAACCACTTTCTGGCACGAGACCAGTTCCGAGGATCCTCAGTGTCGGCTGGCGAGAAGTCGACAAAGCCATCTCCGTTCGTATCAGTCGTTTCCGCGGAACCAGACTCATGGCTGGGTTCTAGTGTCACCCTCATAAAAGCACGCTGGATGTAGTCCATGTCGTAAGTCCTGATAGCAGCGAGGAAATCTCTTGAAAAGGCAGTTGAGATAATGAACTATGGTGATAGTGTCGCTGTCACTGTCACCAGTTCCATGCCATCAGCAAGCTCGACCATTTATTACATTGTCCAACTTCAGCTTCGAGCAAAAAGAGGCAGAAATTAACACCTCCAGAAGTTGCAACACTGTGTATACAGCGATGATGAAAAAAGACGGAACCGTTATTCACGTTCTTCGTACGATGAACATCATCACCGACTGCCCATGTCAAATCCGGGTTGTTGATGGACCCCTGGAAGCGATGGAGCCAGCATGTCCCGTTCCTGGCGGCAAAGTGCCGATCGTGTCTATTCGCGTTGCTCACTATGATCCCACTGGTCCTTATTTCCGAATCTCCGCTGTTTGCCAGACTGAACCGCACGCACAAATAGTCGTTGCCCTGCCAGCAATTCATCATTCTGATATCACTGCCTTCAAGATGGAGCGGGCAGTGGGTCGTCGTGACTACGCTTACCTTGCCAGGAGAACCGCTGCGACCCAATCCCCCACGTTAAACTCGGACGGGGAGGCGGACTATTCCCTCCGGTGTCCCCCGATGTCAGGCTGGGGCGTAGCATCTGCGGTAGAGATCCTCAATGTCGATCTTCTTTTTTCTTGTCCCAGTTTGCCAATATCAAATAGAGTCCAAGTGGGACTATCCAGACAGCGCCTCGCACAAGAGAGCATCAACACACGTATAAGATCAAGTCAGATAATTGTCATTAAGAATTACGTTACGCCGAGCCGGTACAGGTCATCACGACAGACAGCCAGGACCCCGCCTCCCCCTTACGGTGACACCTCCAGCGGCGAGGCCGTGACCTGCCCGCACGGGCTGTTGCCAACGCTCCACCGCGGCAGCCCCAGCCCCGGGGCCGAGGTCTGGAAGCGCCCCACGGACAAGTAGCCGTCGCACTCGTTGCCGCCCCTGCGGGATTGGAACCCCATGCAGGCGGAGCCGAAGGCGCTCGGGGCTGGGTTGAACGCCCAGCCGGCGCACGTTAGGCTGCCGAAGCACGCCATGCAGCACGCCGCGGGGGACGCGTCGCCCTCAGTGAGACTAATGGCCGGGCCTGTGCTGGAGGAGGCATAGGTGATGGGCCGCGAATTAAAGGTGGACATGATGTTATCACCGGCGCAGACACCGGAGACGTACTCGGTGGGGAGGCTCGGGTCGGTGGCGGTGGCGGTTGCGGTGGCCGTCACGGCGAGGGTCGTGAGGGATGTTGTGGTTGTGGTTATGGTTGTTGGATCCGGGGTGATGACGCTTGGTTCTTGGGTGACGGTTGTGGTGGTTGTCGCCGTGGCAATGACAGTGGTGGTGAGCGTGCTTGTCGAGGTTGGCGTGGGAGCGGTGGCCGTGGATGTCACTGCGATCTGGTCGGTCACGGTGACGAGCTCGATGGTGGTGGATGTGCAAGACTCAGAACCGCCCGCTTGTCTCTTCTTTTGTGGATAGTTGCCCGGGTAAACGCTGTGGATCGGGGTAAAGCCCGCGGGTGTTGGGCCGGTGATAGTGGGCGCGACAAAGACGGTGCGTGTCGTTGTCGTAGTCGCTTTGTCACTTGCGGTCTCGACAACCGTGGCGGTGCTCGTCACGGTGGGCTGGGGCGCGTTGGCCGTCGCAGAACGAGTGGTAGTCGTGGCAGTGGTGGCCAAGATAGTCTCAGTCTCAGTCAAAGTCGTGATGATCATGACGGGCCCGGGCGTGACTGTGGTCGTGGCCGAGCTCGTCTCGAAGGCTGTGGTGGTGCTCGTCTCTGTGCAGATTATGCCAGGGACTGACGCCGACGACAATGACGAAGACACAGAGGCTGCCGAAGATGCCGATGCTGAGGAGGACAACGACGAGGACTCTGAACTCGAGGACGAGGCAAACGACCAGGAAGACACCGAAGACGAAGACGATGCGCACTCAGACGCCGTCGTGGTCTCAGTCACAGTCTCCCTCACCGTCTGGACAACAGTCTCAGTAAGCGTAGTGACGGCCGTCACCGTCACCGACACGACTGCCGACGAGCTGCATGTCCCCGCCTCGATGGTGACGGTGCTGGCAGAAGGGCACGTGCCAGATCCATAAGACGCCGAAGTTGTAGCGATCGACGAGGACGTCGGCAGTGGCGTCAAGACCGGGTATGCCGGGGATCCAGAGGTGGTGCGTGGCCTGCCCGCGCATCGGGGTTTCGGTGCTGCTGGGCTAGCGGCCGTGACCGCAGCCATGAGGGCCCATACGGACAATGTGCAAGTTGAAAACGCCCTCATGGTTGCTATCTGACCTCCGACGAGATGTGTGTTTGAGAAACGAGTGTGGTGTGAGGGCGATGACTGGCAAGACAGGCAAGATCAGCGTGACCCGGCGCTGGTCTCCGGCGCGAGGTGATATAATGCAGGCAAAGGATCGCCAAGGGACTCTTCTGCCGGTTATGCACCAACAGGCCGTGAAGAGCAGGGTGCAAGATACATCATCATGCAGGTCCGGAAATGAAGCCTTGGCAGCACGGGACGTTGAGCCGAATGGAATCCCTGCCGTCTCCAGGATCGTGGCTCGAGCTGGTCAGGGGAAAGTTCAGATTGTGGATCAGCGGGCTCCGCTCACCTGGGTTCGACCGACTGAATGAGGAAGGTCTCCAGATTGCCAAGGATGCGCGGAAGATTGACTTTGACTGTGCCTGAGGAGCCAAGGATTACGCCGGGGTCGGTGGTGGAGAATCGAGATGTTGGCACTTTGTGGGCTCGCCCGGGAGACGGCACGCAGCAAGCATGGTCGGACCGAGTCATGGTCGCGGCCTGGGTCTGGCGCTCGCCTGCACGGGAGGTGGCCGGCGGATAGTGCTTTGCTACAACGCTTGCATCATCCAGAACGGTGCTCGTCGAACCGGTGATGAATAATTTTTGACGAGAAAGTTGGAAAAATGAATAGAGACAGTAGCAGCTAGACTATTAGATCTTGAATTGCCGTTCAGTGAAACGAGACGAGCGAACTAGAACTAGGCCATTGCACTGGCAGACGCACAGCGACGCTGTTCGGTAGATGACAACAAACAAAAATATTGGTATGGCCTTCTCCCAACTGACTTCCTGCAGTGCTAGATGAGCCACGAATGTTTTGACGATGTACTGCTGGAGCGGTGATGTCTGAGTTCTGACACGTCATTCTCCCTAGATGAGGAGGCTCCCAGCCAAGTTCGGATTCGGAATAAGGTTTCCCATAGCTAGATCGACGACCTCAAGTACTTCGTTCCGAATGGAAGAAATCTATTGTCTTTTGCAAAGCTCTTAGCAATGCCAGACTACAGGCTAGCTGCCTCAGCACCAGATGACAGAGTCTAGAATACTGTTAGCACAATCCAAATGTGATGGAGTATAGAACAACTCTGGCACGGACTTACCATCGCAGCCATTCTGCACATGGAACGAGCTGACGAAGCAGTTCGCTCCGCTCGGCGCGACAACGCGATCCCACAGACTTGCGCCGCGAATCAGAGTCAGCAAGGACCACACCACAGATAATGCGCCGCCAAACTCAGCAGCAATTTCTTTTCCCGATCGGAACCCGGCATGATCACATACCTCTCTCCCTTGTAGTTCTCCCCGAGCGTCTTGCACCGTACTGTCGCCGAGTATCCCACCTGCAGCACCGCGACGCGAGGGAACCGCGTGCCCGCGCCAGCGTAGCACGGGATCCGGCCGAGCTCCGGGTCGGGCCGGACGAGTCGGCACGCCTTGCGCTTTTGCAGTGGCAGCGGTGGCGAGTCTCTGCGGTTCCCACCGCCTTCGCCGGAGTTGAGTGGTGCTGCCATGTTCTCGCCTGATTCGGTCCCAGCCGCACGGGGGCCAGGGAATGCAGAGTCTGGATTGGCAAGCGGGGTGGCCCTGGTGGCAGGTATTGCCAGGAGGAGAGCGGTAATAATGTTTGTGATCTTCATGTTGACGGGGGACGGGTAGTCGTTGTGGAATTCGACGTCAGGTGGCAGCACGGCACACCACAAGTGTTCTTGGGAGTACACAATTCGTGAAATCTTGGATACGCCGAGGGAAGCTCAGACGAGCATGCGTGCCGCTGGCAAGTTATATATTCAGATAGCGGGTGTGAGAATGTTCTGAATGTCCTACATCCTCGATTGTCATGGGAAGTGGTGGCCCTGGAAATCCGCGAACGTTCAGAGTAAGCCTGCAGCGCGATCCATGCCCGTGGCTTGATCAAGTTCAACGTTTCTATTAAACTGCAACTTACAGAGTCACTAATTTAGACCGAGCGAATCGTCCGTGATTAGAAGCAGATTGAAAGGTGGGATCGGGGGCGAGAATGCTACGCTGACCTCCCAGCTGAAAGCTCCAGGGATTTATCGGCGCAACGTCAGCCCCGTCCCGTGCATGTTCATGCATGCTTAGCACAGACCCCTTCCGTGTTTCTTCTCACAGTCGTCCTACCGTATTGTCCTCACAATGCCAAAGTCGTCTGACTATAGCACAGCACAAAGACTGTACACGTATTCCATAAACCCGGGCATACAGCTATCTGAGATGGCTATCCGTCAATGCGTCCAAATTCGAGGCAGCCATACGGGTCTTAGATCTGACCAGACGCTGAGCTATTTTGTTTATGGCGCTTGGACTTCGCAGCAGTGCAAAATAGGCCGTTGAGATATTGCGGAAACGAGGAGAGGCGATATTTCGAACCCTGAACTCCGACCAGAGCTCCACCGCCGCCGCTAGCGAAGCTAGATCCCGAGATGCTGCTGGGATACACAGTGATCAGCCCGGGATCTACTCCGAAGTGCAGGCCAGGCTGCAGCTTACAATGTCCGATGGCCCCGCTATCTGCAAAGGGCCATGATCCTTTCTCCTGACAACATCTCGAGAGAACGCAGTACAATATTCCAAAAGCCACAGCATTGTATGCGTCTTTGGTGCCACAAACGAGCATCATCAGAGCTCCAACCTTCGCAGCAACATCAACAACGATGGACGACCTCGAGCCCCTCCTGACTCCTGAGCTCTTCCGCCTCACAGTCGCCAGCCACCTCAACCAGTCGCGTGACACACCCATCGACTTTCGAAAATTCATTGCAGACATCTTCACCGGCGAGCCGGGCATCGATCCGGCAGTACTTCGAGCCAAGACCTGGCCGGCACTATGTGCCCTCAGCCAGATTCCCAACTGCCACGACCCCACCAGCATCGCCATCATCGCCGAGGCCCTGTCATCTCCCCCATTCCTACCAGCCCCGGAGGATCCGGAGTTCCCCAAGCTCTCCCTGGGATTGCTGCTATTCCTCGACCAGGGCCCGCGCTCGTTCTGCACCCAGGGGGCAGACGTGCGGTACACTGACGGCTTCTTCGCGGACATCGCGCTGCACGTCGCGCGTCGGCTGCTCCTCCTGCCCGAGTCCAGCGGCGGGCTGCCTACCACCCAGCGACCGGGCGAGTGGCCCCGCTGGCAAGGGCAGGGCGTGAGTGCCGACTTCTTCGTGCTGGTGCGCTTCATGCTCGGCGCTGTGTTCGTGCACCACGAGCACGCCAGGGACGAGGCCCGGGCGTTCACCGAGGAGACGAGGGTCTGGGTCGAGCAGCGGTTCGGGGTGACTGATCCGCATCGTGAGGAGATGGACAAGACCTTCAGTGATGTGGTCGCATTCCCGCAGATGGTGCAGGCGATGATTGCTGGCGAATTGCCGGTCAAAGCTTCAGCTAGGGGAGGAGGAGGAGAGGAGGAGGAGCAGCAGCCGATGGGCGTCGCGGAGGGTTTCTTCTTCCTCGCGCTGCTGTACGACGTGCACTACCCGCTTGTTGACAAGTTCGGGCGGTATCCGTATCGCAACGGAGCGCTGGGTAGGCTGCACACGCCCGAGGAGGAGAAGTGGTTGGCGGAGCAGACTCTGTTCAAGGAGCTGCCAGATGATTTGAGGGTCAAGATTCGCGAGGACGTCGAGGCTGGCCGGTGGACACCCCTGAGCGTATGACGACCAGCACGGAGATTGGCTATGGACCCGGATTTCAAAGAGTGTGTCTGGGCCACTGAATGCGTGGGTTTCTAGTTGACTCCTGAAAATGGCACATGGTAAGGACAACATGCAAAGTAGATCATTAGCCTGTCTGTATCTTTAAGCGTCAACAACGCGGGCGCACTGCGCAGATTATTGTACTGATCAATTTCGCAGCCTTGGATTCTCGCTTCTCACGCCTCAGCTGACATAGAAACGGGATGCTAGTCCTCCAACAGTATGCAGTCATGTGGTACCAAGTCGCTGCAGAGGCCAACCAAGAAAGTGACAGGCTCGACAGACACAACACCCCACGACCTCTATGTTCTTGGTCCTGGCTTCCTGCCGTACTTGCGTCCCGCAACGATCCCAGCTCCCTTGAGGCCATGTCCCTGACCTGCTACTTTCCTGCGGAAGCCGTGTCGCACACGGAACTGCAACTCTTCCGGACCGTCCTCGGCAACGCCCGAGACCTCGACTACAACGACCCTCGCTGCGGTCCGCAGCCTCCCGACCCCCCCGCACGTGTTGTCCAGCAGGCCCGGCCCCGCAGGCGGCGACTGCTGCGCGAGGGCCACGAGCTGCGGCGTCGAGTCCCATGTCTCGTGCATCCTGCCGCGGTACCGGGTGAGGCAGAGCACCGTGTGAGCGAGCGCGACCAGAGCGTGGCTGAGCAGGAGCGCCATGCAGAAGTAGTCGAATGTGTTGGTCGGGAGCATCGCGTAGCCGGTGAAGATGGCCTCCATTGTGATCTCGGCCAGGGCCGGCGCGGTGCCGCCCGGCAGGGACTCGGGTGCCCTGATGGAGCGCAGCCGCGTGGTGGGCGGGCCGCGGTGCACGAGGGTCCTGGCCCAGTCGATCAAGCCTGGCCCGTCCCAGCCCGGGAAGTCGATTGTCCAGGGCTGGACATCGTACGTGGGCTCCATGCCGCAGCGCGAGAGGCGTTCGGCCAGGACGACCGAGAGCATGATCTCGAGACGAACTCGCGCCCAGATGGTCCCAAAACCGTTCCCGCCGTCCGTGCCGGCTATGGAGATGCCATAGTTTGAGAGGAAGCGCTCCATGACGGTGCGGTTAGTGATTGAGCTGGTGCCTGGTGTCGAGGGCATATCCTCGTCAGTGACGAATGGGGACATGAAGTCGAACCATTCGGGAGATATGCGAATCTCACCGCGGTCGATCTGCATAGTGTCTTCCGTCGAGAGTGGGATGATGCCATTCGCCGTCATTCCTGTGAGACCAAGCCTGACTTGAGTATCGGGGGAGCTCGATGCCTCGTCCTCGCGATTCACCTCCGTGAGGCTATTCACGTACTGGACTGAGCGGCCCTGCAGCCAGTGCGCATCGACTAGGCATGTCAAGATATCAAAGTCTGCGCTAGCCGCCGTGGCCGCGCTTTTGTAGTATACGAGCCCGATCGAACCGTTGAGTGAGGCTGGCAGATGTATCGGGATGACAATGTCGGTAAGGCGCTGGGCGGCCGCGGTCATGTCAGCTGGCGACTGGATGGTGATGTTTCTTCGTTCCATGTGAGCTTTGATCTCTCTGGACACATCCAGGAGATCGTATTCCATATTCTTCCTGGCCGATGGACCTCGCCGGGGGTTGTATGTCTCAATCTTCGGGAAAGGATATGTCATTGTCGTATTGTGCAGCGTAGCTGTCCGGTTGGTTATTGCTGTGCAAACCACACGCACCATCGGTACCGTTGTCTCGACACGGTACTCCTTGCTTGATGCGAGGCCGAAATCATCATCTGGTGTGTTCATCTGTCCATGCCAGGCTCTTAGATTGTCTCGTGCCCACTTGTGGTAATAGACGGCAAGGTCCTGAGCCCTCGTCACGGCACTGTGCGTCGTGTAGGCCCAAGTGTCTTCGAAACCAGCCCAGTCAGACTCGGCGTAAATCACCTTTGTGATTTTGAACTCATCAAGCTTTCGGAACCGATCGTATCCCTCGGAGCTCCAGTTTCTGGCAAAGTTGTTCTGGAGAGATAAGAACCCGGCAGCTGGACACTGGGCGTCGCGCAGGTTTTCCGTGACATTCCGGCACGTGACAAGGTCCTCAGCATATCTGCTGTCTAGAACGCTTGGCCAAAGCTGGGCTTCAGTTTTGTTCAATGGCATGATTGCGCCACCGACGGGCCACTAACAGGGCCGTGTGAGCTAGGGGTCCTAACGGTTTTTGCGACGAGGAGTTTAGGTTGACGTACCTCCATGACCCGTGGTAGCATGAGGATGGCCGTTGCTGGGCCTGCGAACAGTGCAATAATGCCTGCATATAAGAGCATGGTGCCTAACAATAGTCCACTGGCATATCCAGACTTCTTGAAGTATGCCGCGAGGCCTCCCCAGAACTCAACGGACCAAAAGAAGCTGCAGTGAGCAGTGGTGCTCGTCAGTCCCGAAGTCTTCATGCTTGTCGGAACCCTTCGAACTGTGGAATACCTTATCTGAGTAAACGCTTTGTCTGAACCTAGCAGACCCAATGGCAGGCCGTGGCCATAGAGCAGTCTGTTTCTGAGAACGTGGAGGATGATGGATCCGAGACTTGACATGATGAAGAGTTCCTTGGTGTATGTCAGCACCTAAATCAGGCCCATACAAATGCCTAGGTTGAGTTGCACTACCTGCACCTTCGCGGCAATTTGGATAGCCGCCAGCTTCGACTCGTTTTGGCCTCGTGCTCCCTGAAGCTCGGTACCGATAAACCTGCCTCGTGCGTTGATCACGACAAGAGACACAGACACCAGAGCTGGGATCAGATGGATCAGCGATCGGGCCAGTGTCACGCCCAAAGAGTTGAATGCGACAACTTTGGGCGGCTCGTCGGTCCGTCTCGCAGCAAGGCTTGCCAAGATCCGCAGACCGAGTGGCCGAAGGAGCTGTGGTAGTCTGTGGCAGCACTGCATCGCCACGTTCACGGCGGCTAAGCGCCACTTGGTAAATGCTTTCGCCATCTTTTCGCGTGGTTGACTTGATCAAGACCAGGAAGGGTTGAGGTTGCTGCACTGTTTGTCCAGAGTGAACGTGTGTTTCTGAACGACAGGGCTGGCTACTTAAGTCAGATGTGCAGGCATCCCGTCCCGTAAGTGCGCCCAGAGGTCGTGGGGGGCCGATCGAGGGATGGGTGGACGAGGAGTGGTGTCACGCGGCTGTGCATGCAGTTTTGAAACAGGCTGAGCTACGTGGCGTCGCTGATCTGCAATGCTGGCCTATTATCTCTTTTTGGTGTCACACTCCTTGCATCTGCAGCTGAAATCATGCATCTAGTATGCTCATGACGGTCGTACAATCTGGTCACTAGCCGCCGTTGAGGGTAGTATGAGCACTTCATGCTATGAGGCTATATCTGGGGCTTTCTGGCACCACTTGCTCGAGGTGTTTAAGCCATATTATTCCTTTAGGCACTCTAGTTTTGAGAACATGTGTCCGACGACGCATTCAGTATTATAAACAGTAAGTGTTTGTTTCCTCGTTGGTTTCTTACCACTCACTTCCAGATATTGGGCAGCCAGTAGCTTTTCGGAGCCCGGTGGGGGAATCGGTAAAACAAACATAGTCTGCACACGCCTGTCAGTTGATGTATCATTAGTCGCGGCAGAGCAGTTCTTTGAGGCAGCAGAAGCTTGCCTCTGCCAACATCGAGCAGCTCAGGTCCAAAACCTGCTCGAGAAAGTGATCGAAAAGAAATGGGACACTAACAGGTTCGATCCATGCTCATTGCTCAAAAATTATCTTCGATACGTTACTCGAACTCATCACCATTTCGACGAGCCCCTCATGCGTGTAGGAAAGATTCATTCAACCGCTGTGTGTCCCGATAGTCCGCCGCGCCCTTATTCGCAGCACAACAAGAACGGTTTCATGATCAGCGTCCGCCCAGCATCATCTATCCCATCTTGTAATCCGGTTTTGAGCCATTTTACTTCTTGGCTTGGGCCACCTCCCTGCTCCTCCGCGTGGACATCTCCATCTCCTCTTCCAGCAGCTTCTGCCTCATGCACCCTACAGTGCACAACCCGCCGCAGCAGTCATGCAGCGCGCCCATCTTGTTCAGCAAGATCCTGACCGGTGTGACCAGAGTCACGCACAATAGAGCCTGTCCGAGAACTCGCCAGTACCGGAAAGGCTTACCAAAGTCTCGGCGGACGCGCTCTGTCACGATATCCAGATAATTAGCAATGTTATCAGTGATATGTAGAAGCTTTGCTCGCGATGGATCGAGACTGGAGGAAATGGAGAACATGGGGATGCCGAGATGTCTGGGACGGACTTACCGACGGTGCTGAAGTGCCAAACCAGTACACCGCCCAGGGCGAGCACGAACCCGAGCATGGAGATCAGACCGATGGCCCAGCCTGGGATGGCGGTAGGTCGCCTGTCGTCGGTATTGCCTTCTTCGGGTGTCGATACGGCGACGCCCTTGGCTGCGGTCGCCATATTGCAAGAATGGTGCCGGCGCGGCCAAAATCAACGCCTGTTCTGTGTGCTGGGTTTCAAAAAGCTTGGCTGGTCGCCGCCGAAGTAGAACAACAGAAAACTCAGAAAATCCAAGGTCGAAGTCGACTTGCGAAGTGGCAAATAGGGCCGGCTTGTGACTCGGTGAAGAGGATGCGACGTGTATAATGAGGACCCACTAGGCCCGATATGTCCTGAAAGCGCCATGAGGGCAATATACATAATATATATCGTGCGCGGGAGTGCCCGAGGTTGGCGAACAAGCATGTCTCGTATGAAGTGACCCACATCCCCGTGGCTGTGTCGTCGCATGCCAAGCAGAACCGGTGGTAACCCATGGTTCCCGAGATGTCATCTGGATTCTGGAAGCGTGACTGAAGCTGGACAGCATGTTGATTTCCGCAAAAAACAAATCATTGTTCACTGAGGTATGAAACTTCCTGGAACATCTCTTTTAAAGCGTGATCACCATACATCGATTACTTTTGTCGGTAGCATCTATTTAGCCAGCTCGTCGCCAAATCAAACAATATCGGCCCCTGCTTATCTTTTCACTGGTGCCAAGCCGCAGGGCTCAGTAGATGGCTAAATCGTCATGTCTTGGCTACGGTAGACCCGCCCATGGGAAATGTCTCGTGAGACCCAACATCGGCCCACGGCACAGCCACTTGTGCACTTTGCGGGTCACTACTGGAACGGTCAGCCCGCACCGCTACATCAGACCCTGCACGTCGAGCCTGGGTGGTCAATTCGCAAGGCTCGGACCAGGGTAAGTGATCGTGTCGCCAATGCAGACTTCAATGCAGTCCCGGATGCGATGCATGTCTTGTCGTAGCCCTGACCAATCACATTGTCTTGAAGCCCTTCAGGTCGTGCGGGATGGAATATCGGCGACTCACATTGATTCCAATGCGCTTATACTGAGAAATCACTATCGTAACCAGCACGCGCCCTCAGTCGCACCAGGCCTCGTCGATGATACTGTACAACCAGCCCTTCAATACTGTCCTTACCACCCCAAGGTCTCTTTACCCCAGCTCGAACCCCTCCACCTGGCCCAGTGGAAAATCTGGGACCCAGCCTTCTGTCCCTCCTCCTCGACGTACAAATATGCCGGGTTGTAGCGGGTGATTGTGTACACGTCCCCCGTCTCCTCAGCCTCGACGAGCAGGGTCGTCCACGGCGTCCCGTACGAGGAGAGGCCGTGGGCCTTGAGGCGGACCGCGCCGCTGCTGGTCCTGTGGCTGAAATCATTCAGCCCGTCACCGAAGGGAGTCCACTCTGCCGACCACTCGCCCGCGCCGTCACGCGTCTTATGCCAGATCCTGCCCGCGCAGACGGCGATGATCTCGGCCTCGACTCTGCCCCAGACTTCCACATGGGGAAACCCCAGTTCGTCGACGCTCAGGTGCTGGCAGTCTGGGGGTAGGCCGAGCGGGGTCCCTTTCCCTTCCAAGCGCTTGGGGCCATGCGCCTCGACCGTATGATGATATCCGCCGTCCACGATTGCCACGACGTGGACCTCGCCGTAACTGGTCCCGCTGGCGTAGTAGTTGACAGCGACCCCGACCTCGCCCACGGCCCCAGCCGGAACCAGCACGGTCCAATCACCCAACCACCTCTGGAATCCACCGTCGACCACGATCAGACTCCGCCTCATCATCGCGCCCTCGGGCGTGATGCCGTAGATGTCCACCCAGTCGGGACCAAGGTCCCCTTTGTGCTGTTTCGCAGGCTCGACCTGGATGATACTCAGCGTCGGCCGCCACGCGAACCTGCCGCCCACAGAAGTGACATCCCAACCCCAAGCTCCCGGCGTCTGGTACTTCCACGGCCTCTCCCATGCCTCGGCGAGCTGTTCGTCGCTCTCCGCGCCCAGGGTTTTGCCCTCTGCTGGGTGGTACACGGCATGCAGCACCGCGCCCGTGCCGTACTCGAGCGCAAACATGTGGTGTCTCTCCACGGACTTCCACTCCTGGGTCCGCCTCGCGGGCGACGAGACCACCACGGGTGCCGTGAGGAAGCGCAGCCCATTGCGGTCGTCGGACTCGTAAGGCTGCCAGTCCCCCGCGCGCGGGTCGTCCATCTTGGCGCGGAAGACAGGGTCGTTCTGCACCCACTCGCGCGGGTCTTTGCCAAAGGACCGCCGGGCCTTCTCGACGCCCATGTCGCGCCGCCGCAGCACGTGCGTGCTGGCATTGAGCTGGAAGACGTACTCGCCGAGCCCGTAGGGCATGTGAGCGGGATGCTTGACAAGCGTCCTGTCGTAGCGAGGCCCCTGACTAAGGGTGGTAAGGGGGATGGGGACGGCGCGGCTGTGCAGGGCGATGGTGAAGACCATGACGGCTGCCCAGAGGACCACGCCGGCGACGTAGACGCGGTACGCAGGCGGAGGAGGAGGCGGGAAGTCGGTGAGTCTGGCGGGCGCCGGCGGGTGACTGACCTTCCGCAGCCGAGCCGGCCCCTGGGCACCGTGTTCAAGGCCGCCGTCCGCGTCCATTACGGCCGTCTGATCGGCGAGACCGCGAGACGCTGTGACTGTTGACAGTGGCGCAGGCGGGATCGTCCGGTAGGGAAACAAGACTGGGATGATCGACCGCGATTGCAGCAGGCAGCAGCGCCATCGCGAGAAAAAATACTCAGGGTCTGTTGTTGGTCGTGCTAATCTTAAAATGACCCTGCAAGGTGTAAGCAGTTGTCCAGCCAGCCAATCAGAGCGTGTCCCGGAAGACAAGCATTAGCCAAGTCCAATGTTTCTGTGATCGTGTCAACAGGGCGTGATCATTCCGGATTCATGACTGGTGGTGGGAAGTCGCTGCAGATCCTCGCCTGATGACCCCGAGTTCCGTTGCGTCGTCACTAGCGTGCTTGAGGATCCCGAATCACTCGCTTGCCGTGGTTCGAGAAGATGACAGAACAAGTCAATGGGACGCAACGGGGTCCACTGTGGCTCTGCCAGGCCTCGGAGGATTACCCCTGACCCGTGGGCCATCGACACTCTTCGGCTAGTCCCAAAGCAGGCAGCAATGTGGTCGCGGGATTTCCAATACCTGACACTGGCAGCCTCGTATGGTGTCCAAGACTTGCAAACTCTCCCTTCCATCGGAGTTTGAGCTCGCCACAGCCAACGGAACAGCATCTTCTCACCGGCAGAATCAGCCACTGGCCACCCAACTGAGCCTCGCCCATGTCAGCCCACAGGGGCTGTATGAGACTAGCAAGTAGCTAGACACCATGCAGCAGCTCGTCTTCGTACCGACCGACGGGGCCGCTCGCATCAGCTCCGAGGAGCAGCGGCAGCTCATCCGCCGGCACTGCATGCAGGGCAAGAACAAGCGCCCTGATTCCCGCCGCTCGAAGCGCGAGGCTGCTCGTAAGGCTGCCTCTGGCGCGGCCCGGCCGGTGTCTGCTCCGGGGCCTGTCGACGTGGGCCGTGCCGGAGACAGCAAGCTCATCTCGACGACAACCACGAGCAGAGACGGCCCGTATGTACAGTGTGGCGATGATGACGACGATATGCTGTCTTCGAGAAACTGCCATTGGCTCTCTCGGGTCGCTAGGCCCCCCTCATCGAACTGGACTCTATATCCCTTCCCAATCGCCGCCAACACCGCAGACGCCGAATTAATGCACGACTGTGAGCGCGGGCCCCTGGCCCCCAAGTCCTTCCATCCATACGCCCATGACTGACTAGATCCTCCTACCCCTTCAGACATCATGCACAACCCCGTCCGCGACATGCTCTACCCCTTCGACCACTTCGGCATGGTCATCGACTTCGATACGCACCCCGCACACTGCGACGAGCTGCTCTTCGCCGACTCGCTTAGCCGCCACGGCATCCTCGTCATGACCTCGGCGTCGCGGGACTTGCTCCTGCGGCAGCCCCTATCTACATCGACGCGGGCCTATGTGCGGCGGATGATCCGGCGGCTCAATGCCCAGCTCTCCCTGCCTGACGCGCACCGCGACGACATGGTGCTCTATGTCATCAGCATCCTGGCGTGCGTCGCCGTCATGTTCCACGAGTACGACGCCGCGCGGGCGCACAGCGAGGGGATCCGTGCGATCCTGAGGATGAGGGGGGACTGGGGCACGGGGACGAGCACGCACCCGAGCGTGCAGTTCTCGGTGGACCGGTGAGTTCCGAGGCTCCTCTCCCTCTTGATCTCCCCCTTCGCCCACTGGGGAAGTCGCGGGACTCGTGCTGGAGTCTTGTTTGTGCTGATTATTCCGGCAACAATCAGGGTCAATTTTGTCAGTGCCTTGACCACGACAAGGTGGGAGCCGATCTACTCCAGCTCGGTTTGGGGAGCCACCGCCTGGCCGACGGAGGTATGTCGCTTGTACGACTCGCTCGGTATGTTGCGCTTAGAGAGGCTGTTGCCGTCGGAAAGGGGTAGGCCAAACCATGACAACAACGATGTCGGACACCATCAGACAGGAACCCCAAGCCAATACAACGAATTCCGAGGACAGCATAGCCCGCAGAAGACTAGCAGCGACATACACGACACTACCGACGACTACCAGCAACTTGTCCAAACCTTCCGCCACCTCCAACTCTTTACAGTCTACATGAATAGGCACCACGCCGAGGGCACGCCATTGGACGGCGCACTAGTCCGCAGCAGCCAGGGGATAAGCCTGTCGTGCATCATCGAGCTGGACCGGCGGCACCAGGCCATGGCCAGGGCTGCTGCTGCTGTCTCCACTTCGTCGTCCAGCGAGTCGCCATTACTGACGACAACAGCACGACAGCCGGATGGTGATGGCCAGGCCCAGGTAGAGCAGCTACTTCGCCAGAGGACTCTCCTGGCGCGCTGTCTCGTCTTGGGAATCAGCATGATGGCTTTCCTTGCCGCGTGCTTCCGCCTGCCGCGTGTTGTGCTGCCCCCAGACCACGGCTGCTGTCGCCACGAGCCCGGGCACGACCGGAACCTGAGAGGAGAGTTCCTGCAAGCTTATATCGAAGTCTTAGCTGTCGATGTAGAGTCTGGCGCCACCGCCGCCCGTGAGGATTCAGGTGGAAGGGTCGTAACGACCTGGGCGGACGATCCGGGGACAACGATGAGAGTGGGAAGGAGTCGCGACGGCTCGCTAGCCGTGTTCGGCCACGAGGCAAGGCTGGAGATGTGGCTCCTCCTGATGCTGCAGATGTCCGACACACACGGGAACCACCACCACCACAACCACTACAGGGACAACCAAGCCCGCTGCAGACAGCACCAGTACGGCGACCCGGTGTCTCCTGGCAGTACCGCTCCGGGCCCTACGGCAAACACGCAGGAGCAAGCAGAGTCTGTCGTGCGGCACGCGTGGCGGAGGCTGGTTACGGACCGCGGGCTGAGCTGGGAAGATGTGCGGGCGCAGGTCAGGCAGGTCATCTGGATGGAGGCATTTTTCGACGGCCTCGGGGGTCCGGCGTTTGAGGCGCTGTCCCGGAGTGTGATGGAAGCGTACATCGCAGGTGGGTGATGCAGGGAATTCGTCACGATTGAGTGAAGAGTGTGCTGCTTTCCTGGCGTGTGCGTCGTGGGAGGAAGCTGAGAAGCGTGGTTACAAAATCGGTCTCCGAGCAGCACGTTTTCATCTCGACGGCGTAGTAAAACTAGCCCGGGCACGGATAACCTCTGATCCCCTGTTACCAGTGGTACATGCCTTCAGGTAGACAAGGTGCTGGACCAGCCACTGCCTCGAGCTTGACTTACAACCAATGGGACGTTGGCGGTGGACGCGGGGATGGCCCTTGGCATGATGGATGTGCCTGCCGCCATGACCGCCGTTATGCGGCAGAGTACAACGACGAACTCTAGGCTACGCCGTGTATCCCGATCGGAACCTGTGGGCTTGAGTCGTTTATACGGGACTTTATGCTCGAGTGACGGGGGGCGACGCGTGGCAAATGGGGGGCTGTTAACGGGCATTTAAATCCACAGGCCGTGGACAACAAATATGAACACATGGCCGATTTGAAAGACTGGAGATAGTAAATTCAAGTTTCATGTCCATCGTATCGCAAGACACATGCAGATCAGATGCACTCGCCGACAAGTCAGCAAATCAAACAGTGGGCTGCAGA
Source organism: Microdochium bolleyi (assembly GCA_001566295.1). Lineage (NCBI taxonomy): Eukaryota > Fungi > Ascomycota > Sordariomycetes > Xylariales > Microdochiaceae > Microdochium > Microdochium bolleyi. The sequence continues at coordinate 69,435 of KQ964271.1, forward strand.
TCACTCTTTGTACTACCACAACACAAAGTAGAAGTATATCTTCGTTCTCTAAGCCATACAGTCGACTAATTCTCAAGTCGATCACAGCATTGCTACTGCACAGCATGAAAGGACGATAGCCAGGACAGATACTGTAGTCCTCCCCGCTGCATTTTGACCACCACCAGTGCTTGACCCAGCAGTTGACTGCCCCCCGCTCGGTGCCGTCACGTTTGTAGAACCTGTAGGAACAGCTCCTCCTGATCCCGAAGAGAACGGCCCTCTGCCGTAGACCACAACAGCGCCCCAGACCACCATGTGGTCCTTGCCACCGCACTGCTGCTGCTTCGGATTGCCCGAGCACGTCGAGTTGCACGGGTTGTATCCGGCGGATGAATCATACTCGGCCAGCAGCTTCGGCCCGCACCAGCACTCGTCGCCGCCGCGCAGGCCCGCGAATGTCGTGCCCTTGCTAGGCAGCAGATCCCAGCAGCGCGCGCGGCAATTCTCGTGCGTGAGGTCCCTATCACCTTTGCTGATCTGCTTCTCAAGCACGGCGGTCCCCGGGTAGCAGGATATGGGCTTCCATATGAGCGGCGAGGGGACCGGGGTGCCGTCGACCGTGTGCGTCGTCGTTGCCGGGGTCGGGGTCGGGCGGGCCGTCATGGCGCTGATCCAGAAAGGGTCCGTCGCGGTAGCGAGGAACGCGGCGTCGCGCTTCGTGTCCGAGATGCAGTACGACTGCGGCCAGTACCAGCCCCGGCAATCGGTGCCGACGTTGGGGTTGTACGTGCTGAACTGCTCCGCGCTGAGGCCCCAGTAGGCGCGGAACGCCTCGCAGGTGTCGCCCTCGTCCGGCGTCTCCCAGAGCGTGCATGTCGGGATCGTCTCGGGATCCCACTGGGCCACGGGCCAGTCGCCCGCGGCTGCCGTCATGGGCAGTACGAGGAGGCTGGTCGTGGCCACGAAAGCCAGTGTTAGGCGTGTGCTCGCTGCCATGGTTCGTGCTGTCGATGCTCCTCCTGGTGGCGGCAGGTTTCGACTGAATCTGATATCGCTGAAAGACGAAAAGTAAAAAGAAACAGGAGGACAACTATGCGGATGACAAGAGAAATCAAGCATTTGTCTCTGGGGTGGTAATTTCCGGAGGGGGTCCACCAACTCACGCTTGTTTGGCCGAGATAGGCATGTCAACGATTTTGGGCGATTTCGACAGCCTTACAGGAGAATCCTGCAGGGGTTCGTTTAGGCGCACCACGACCATAAGCGGCTCTATCTCCGGTGCCTGTCTACTTCGACCATGACCGTCCATGAAGAGCAAGGCAAGGTTTTTTTTTTTTTTTTTCTTTTTTTTTTTGCATTGATGGCCTCAGCTCGGGCCGTGGATCTCAATCGTACACCTTGCCAGGAGCTGAAGCATTGAGGGAAAGGTCAACGCCAAAAATGAGAATGCTAGCCCATATTTCAAAGCGCGAGTGTGTGCCCCCAGAAAATTGGCAGATGTCGACTAGAAACATCCTCGTTTCCACTCAGATGGCCTGGTGTGTGTACACGCTGTTTTATGTCGACAACGAATTTTTAGGGCCTTCCTTCTCTCATCTTGATATTATTATCCATCCCAGCATTATTGCATGCGTGGTTGGCAGATCCACAATCCCGGAAAACGACCCAAGAGCCTATCGCGTAAAAACTTGATGTATATGCATGAGCCCTTCTCAACCGGGCGAAGGATGACACGGCATGACTAGTTTCCAAGGTGCGCATATGAATCTAAACAGGCTCGCAAAGTTCACCAGGTTGCGGGCAATGGTGACGCGAGTGCGTCGTTTCTGGGCCCAACACAGAACTCACGACCGCGGCGACAAGACGGCATCTGAAAGCATCAAGGTGAGAATCGGTCACAACATCATCACCAGGGTACTCACTACGTGACGTGCAAGGCGTATTTTCGCAGTCTGGCAGCTATAACCGGCCTTACGCAAGTTGGTCAACACTATATGACCGGACTGAGAGGTACCTGGCTGAGAAAGTGCCACCATCGGTGTGACACTTCCCGCATCCTCAACAGCAAAGAAAGAGACCAACCCACATTCATGCAATGTCAATCGAGTCCATCCGTCCGCCATAGATGCAGACTGTTATGTTTTTCCACGTCCACCTGTCTCGCATACTGTCGTGTCCTCTTCTGATCAAATCCTGGGAAAGTGGCCTTGCGGTAGGACGCATGGGCGTGGCTTCATGGGGCCTCAAGCATGACCAGGTGATATGCCTTTGTCTTTTCCGGCAGCAACCTCCCTCTCCACGGGCGGCCTCCCCCGCAGCTTCAGCTGTTCGATTTAGCAGTGCTGTGGAGTAGGCACCTCGGAGCTTTGTGTCCGTAACAGCTCATCACCACGGAGGACTCCGTTTAGCTATTTAGCTTGTGTGCAAGCATGGCTTGGCGGCGCAGAGGTTGGTGCATAAACCTAGAATGCGCCAAGGCAGATTGTTCACACAAGGAAACAGCGACACGGTGAAGCCCCATCGTCTGTAGCATGGGTGAGCACATGGCATCCAATCTCTATGTTGCAACACTGGACCGTGACTGGCTGACATGGAGTCATCGTCGCAGGGACCCAAGGACTTTCTCAAGCGTGCTCAGCCCTAAGACTGAGCACGAACGTTGCCGAGCGTGGAGGTGGGAGTGGATCGTGGAGATCAGAAGCCGAGCCTGATCCGATCGGGAGTGGGAAGATCCGGGCTGCATCGGCTGCCTCCTTGGGGTGTCCAGTGCGTGCAGGTGTCGAGAATGTCAGTGCCGCGGCTTTCGGCTTGCCTGGATCTAGGCCCAAGCAGCACCCACGGAGGGCGGAGAGAGGCCCCTGGGAGAGATCGCATGGGCAGCCGAGATTGTGCTTTTGGTACCCAAAAAATCACCGAGGGCTTTGCGTGCCAGGGCTCAGCGATCAAGCCAAACCTGTGAAGCGCCTTGGCAGTTTACTCACCCATGGTAGTTCTAGTATTAGCTGACCTCAATCGGCAGTGCTCGTCAAGATCTTGGACCAACTTGATTGTCACGATGCTCTCACAGCCACGCACCACGCGCTCTCGCGAGGGCCGCGTCCTGCGCGGCGAAGGGGTGCTTTGCCTGATTCCCCACAAGGGAGCGATGCCAAGTCGTCTAGACAGAATGCCAAGTCGTTCGATTAAGGCCCAGCCACGCGCGGGTCCTGAAGCTGAAGGCGCTTAGTCCCTGCGGCTGAGCCGGTGATGTCCTGATTTGGCACGGCAGTGTGTCATGGGGGAGGACAGATCGAGAGGACCCCAGATCCGATGGGCCCAAAAGGCCGTTTTGGCTTTGAGTGAGCAAGGAAAAGGGAAGCAGGCCCATTGTGTCAGCTAGCCTGCGCCAAGTCATGCCCTCCGGGGCTTCTCGTCCAGCAGGGGCCCGGCAGTGAGGGCATCGTGGTTCGCGGCTACGCCCGATGCAGTAATCCCCGACGTCAGCCAGATTCGATAGTCTGCCACAAAGCCAGACAAAGAGCCGCGAAGGCGCCTTGCCAAGGCTGCTATGTCAACCAGTGACTACCCCTGGCCACGCCTGAGAGACAAGACGCCGCACCAGGCTCACATGGTCAAACCACAACCTCCCACGATGGCTTCCAGGGGCCAGGAGGCCGACAACGCACGGCTTTTTGGTGGCTGATTGACTAGTTGTGTGGCGGCCCGGTCTTGTCGATGTGCCGACGCGACAGTCTCATCATGTATAAGATGTGACGATGCCGCTCGCGGTGCTTCTGCAAGCCTTTTCCTAGCCCAGTCAGATTTAGACAAGGTATCTGTCCGAGGCTCGCAGATACATCGAACCATCATGCGGTCCCTCTTGGTCCTCCCACTGATGGCCCTGGGCTCCCTGGCCCAGAGTGTCCCATCTGATAGCTCATCGGCATCTGTCGGCACGACGCCCAGCGACACGCCGCCGGTGGTCATCGACACCCCGTCGGTGACTCCCACCGTCACAGACAGCGGCTCGGCGAGCCCCTCGGTCACGCCGTCCACCTCTGAGGCGGTCGCCACCACACCGACTGACGTGTCGTCTTCCCCGAGCAGCAGCAGTAACGACAGCAGCAGCAGCAGCAGCAGTAGCACCGACAGCAGCTCCGTCTCGGCTACCGCCACGGACGACCTGGACGACCCGACGGCCACGTATGTCATCCCAGCTAACCTCTACTCCGCCGACAAGGCCGACGAGGGCCCACAGGTCATCGTCCAGCCGTCGCTGGAGGAGGTCGTCGATATCGGCGCCCACCAGGTCGAGCTCTACGCCGCGGTCGTCGCGGACAACAAGCTCGCACCTCCAGACAACCCGGCCGAGTCACCCGTCGCAGTGGTATGTGGCTACTCGTTCTACACGTCGCACATTCTCCATTGCCTAGACTTACTGATGCGTTCCCCGCCCAGCTGCCCGCGTGCCCTAATATCAAGGCCGCCGCGCTGCGTGCCGCCGCCGACAGAGCCCAGATCCGGGTTCCCAAATTTGGGTGTGTCAAGAAGACGCTGAGCATCAAAATCCACTTCCACTACGTGGTTCCCAGCTCCAAGACCACCCAGACGGCCAAGGACAATGCGCAGAAGCGTGCCCAGCGCAACGTGAGTCTTGCAGAATCCAGCGTGGTCCAACCTTTCAGCCACTGTTTACTGACATACTGCTCTCTGCCTCATCTTCTGGCGGTTGCAGTTCGATCTACTTAACCAGGTGTACAACCCCTTTGGCATCAGCTTCGTCTGGGAGAGCTTCGACACACCCGTGAACGCGTGGTTCACGAACCACAAGTTCTGGGTCAACAGCAACGACGACTTCAACCCGACGCAGGAGGCCACCAAGAAGCAGCAGGCGTGGCGGGCGACTAAGCGCGTGGGCGGCTTCGACGAGCTCAACGTGTGGATCGTCGACGACATCACGACGCAGGACGACCCCAACTTCAACGTCGCGGGCTTCGCGACGTTCCCGAACTGGAAGAAGAAGCACGACGGCATCGTCATGGCGCTCTGGGCCTTTACCCCCATCTCGGACGCCCTGCTCACCACGGCCGACGACCAGGGCACCTGCCTCGAGCCGGGCTCGGTGCCCAAGCTCAAAGGCGGCACCCTGATCCACGAAATCGGCCACTGGCTGGGCCTGCTGCACATCCACGAAGGCGGCTGCAGCGCTGACGACGGTGTCGCCGACACGTACCAGGTCAGCGACGGTGAGACGCGCAACTGCTGCACCGTCCGCGCCTGCGACGGCACCAACATCCGCTCGCACAACTGGATGGGCTACTCCAAGTGCCGCGGCACGAGCATCTACAACCGCCCCATCAACCCCAGCTCCTTCAAGGACGGCCAGCGCGTCCGCATGCTCGCCTACTGGAACAAGTACCGCCAGCCCTTCCGCTGCGAGGATGTCCTCATCACCGTCCCGGGCAAGCGGGATCTGGCCTCGGGCAACAACGCCGCGGGGGCGGCCGCCCTCGCCCTGCACCGCCGCCAGCAGGAGGGCACGGCCAAGGCGCTCGCCGAGCTGCTGCTACACAACTGCTCCGTCGCGATCCAGGACGTCTTCGACCCGGCCTCGATCCCGCTTGGCAAACCCGACCTCGCCATGTACAGCAGCTCCGCGAGCGTCCTGCAGGCCAGCCCGACCCCGGTGCCCCCGGGCGTCATCAAGCCCAGCACCGTCTCATGGGGCACGAACCAGCCCACCGACAGCGTGCCCGGTGGTGGTGGCGCGGGCGTCGCGGGCACCGGTGGTAACGGCGCTGGGTCGACCTCGACGCCCAAGCCGAGCAATGCGGCGACCGCACTAACGGTTGTTGGCGGCCGTGCCGATGGCGTGCTGGCCGTCACGGTATGGGTGGTACTGGCTACTGCTCTTGGGTTCTTCCTTGTCTAGGATTTCGGTTTGGATTCGTCAGAATTGCCCCCATGCTTAATGTGAAGGGTTCGAGACTGAGCGCGGTTGGATCGTATAGGGTCAAGGTTTCGTAGATGGAGTTGGCGCCCTGTTTGCAGCATTGTGCTTCCTTGCGGTGGTTCGCTGTATATCTTGCATCATTAAGCATCATTTCAAACGTACACAAATGGAGCTAAGAACTAGCTAGGAGGGAACGAATCAGTTTATAATGTATGCCGTCTGCTACTGAAGAGATTGTTTTCCGGACTGGCACGTGTTACACATTGTTGTGATGGCAATGAAGCCTGTCTTTCCCATCTCGCTTCGGAGAGCATTGATGTAGTGAAGCTCAACACTATTTTCTCAGCAGTATAGAATATGGAAACCGTCAAAGCGGTAGCGCTACGCACCGTTGCGTAGATACAGCATGCACGGCCAGACGACACTTCCAGAGGTCCCCTAGGTCATAGATATGCACGTACGCGGCGCAGTGCGAGGGAGAGGGATGCAAGACTGAGCATAACGCGGAAAGTAGTTTTCCTGCGTATTAGAGACTGTAGTGATTATCGCGCTTCGCACACGAATAAAAGAGGTAGATTCTAGTACGTATTATGACCTTCTTAGTTATGATGTCATTGATGATTTTACTCCAGTTGCGACATTGGGGATCAGGTTTGGCAAGCGGTGGGGAAACAGCCGGGCCACTCTTCCCTGCTGTGAGAACTCGAAGCGTGGCGGATCGTGGTGGCCTTACTTCAGACCCGTCTGAAATTACTTGTTCTGTTGCTCACGAGTCAGTCGCACCGTCATCCCGACATTCGCCCTGTACGTGAACCGCGCGGGGGTGACAGGACCGACAGCAGCAAGTCCCGCCTCCTCACGCGCTTCCGCGACGGAGCGACGTACCAAGACGCAAACGACCGCATCCTGCAGTACCGACGGCTTGCCGCCTCTCCAGCGACGGGCACCGACTGGTACTACTCGGGCGTCACAGCCGCCATCATCGACCGGGGTCTGTACATCATGTCGCGCAACGACAACCCGAAGCTGTACGGCGGCAGCCACGTCGTCGACGGGCGCAGCGCGCAGGGACAGCAGCAGCTCGGCGCGTCCCAGGGTTTTAGGAAGTGTACCGTGGACAAGAGCAAAGGGGGATGGATCAGCTGCCAGCTTCCCAACGCGAGCCCGGCGAGGTTCCAGGAGCTGGTCTGGGGAACTGGCGAATCTAACAGGAGGAAGCTCAAGCTGGCGCAGATCCCCAGCAGTGACGACCAGGGCCAGTAAAAGCCCATCATGCAGCTCATCGCGCAGGACGCTGGCAGCTTGGAGGTTGGGTGTAAATGATCATCCTGTTGCTGGCCAATTTCTTTCCTGCTGTAGCTTGGGGGGACCATCCATTTTTCAGTAGACAGCGAGTCTGTATTTCCAAAATGACGAAGAAGGCTCGAGCAGTCCTGCCTGTATGAACGTGAACCTCTTCAGCCTTTGTCGCCGACTATGCCATGCCGCCAACAACTTGACGGTGTAATTGTGATGTGGTCTGAATCCGGCTCTGAAGGAGTTGTCCTGGTCTTAGCCAGACTTGCCCTTCTAGACACAGTGGACAACGTCGTGCTTTCTGATCATGCTCTGCTGACGGGCGAGGGGCAATGTCAATAACCTGGATCTTGTCTGGTCACAACATGTCTTTAAAGGGCTCCGCGTCTAAGCAGCTGGACCTGCATTCAAATCGAGCTGTACTGACGTGATAGGCCCTGTCTGTGCCAAACATGGGATGACACAACGGAGCAAGTCTGACTAGAAATAGCATCCGCTGCTGCGAATTTGCATATGTCCCCACGCGTTGTGTTCTGTTTCAGCGTTGTGAGACCGACCAGGGGAGCAGGGAGAGCGAGGATCGGAGCCTCCACACGGCAACGCCGATCCGAAGCAAGGACAGTAAGCCACTTGCGCATGACACCGGCAGCTGCCTGATGCCGTGATCCCTTGCCTGGCCCTCTTGCATTTCTTGCAATGGGACAAAGTGGAACAGGACGACTCGTGTTGGTATACTGTCCTGGCACCTCGTCGGGCGTTCTGTACCGGTCCTCAGAATGAGCCGTGCTGCCGAATCGGGCTGTGCAACAGCCGTCAGGTACCATACAATGCGTCTCTCTTTTGGGTGGAGACTACATACGGCCCCGTCGTGCTTAATACTCCATCTTATTGGGAAAGGGGGGGGAGTAAGCCCGATCGGCCGGCTTGCGCGCAAATGCCAAGCCATGCGCGATTCAGGGCCGTCGCGAGTCACTTCCCTCGGCGCGTGGCATGTCGAGCTGGAGAATCACATGCTTATCACGTAACCCTCTCTTGTTACCCATCGCCATTTGGCTCTCATTCATACCCTACACACATCATGCCGCCTCGGGTGATTGGCGCGCTTGATCCGACTTGACGTTGCTCTGCATACACATGAAATACGCGCTGTTCCTGCTGTAACAGTCGTTCGCATGACTGCCGGCGCACGGGCTGGGTGCCTTTCCGGTGTCAAAGTATCCTTGATTATAGCAAGGCAGCTTCTTCCCGAGTAGATCCTTTTCACAACCTTGCGCGACGACTTTGAAGCCCATGCGCGCGATATGGCGATCACGAAGTGCCATGCCGTGAAGACGTCTCTCAATTTGACGCGCAGCATGGGTGGTCCCAGGCCGTGGGGGTGACAACTGACTCGGAGCCGGGCATGCATTGCCTTGCGGGAGATTCAGGGGTCTCCCATCCCATGTTCATAGGGCCATGTTACATCCAGCTCGCGCACATGCTAGGCACGCAACAACCACGCACGACGAGACCCTCGCTGGCAGTGGCCTAACCCTGGAGTGTTGGACTGCCGAGAGGGACAGGACCCCTATCAGTACGTTACGCGCAGTGGACCCTTGTGACCTGAGCCACCGCTCGGCCGGGATCAAGACGAGGGGAATGTGACAACGGCGCAACTTAACAGACGGTAATATATCCCATCCGGCAATTGCAGAACCATACGTGAGCGTGGTGTTTACTGTTGATCGACCGTTCCGTCCATTCGGTTGGGTTGGGCATATAATGGCGGACACCTCCTTGCCATGACAATGAGGTGCCGCCACCGGTTCCTCAACCGACGAGTATCACTCTTTTCTGCTCCCCGGAATACCATCCGCTCTTTATAATAGTTCACCATGCACGCGTTCAAGACTGGCCTCTTGGCCCTCCTTGCTGGCACAGCCCTCGCCGGCACCTTCCAGCAGGACGTCACAACCCTCAAGCCCATCTCCAGGCCCAAGAAGCTGCAGGTTCGGGCCGACGATGCGGCAGTCGCTCCCAGCAAGCTCGTCGGTCTCGACTATGGCATGGACACGACGCCCATGGTCCACGTCGACCTCGACATGCAGAGGCCCACCGTCCTGCTCGAGGACATCGCCTCGATCAAGACCGTCAACTGCTCGGCAGACTCCGTCACCATCTCCTTCAGCACGGTTGATTGCTTCGACGCTGCTGTCGCCACCTGGGTGGACGAGGGCGACCTCATCTTCTTCACCAACCACTTTGGTGGCTGCGACCTCGAGTCCGAGCGTGGTGTCTACCTAGTCAACCGCGTCTCTGGTGACAAGGACACGTTGACTATCACCGCCCACTCGGAGAAGAAGGACGTGGCCAGCACGGCGAGTAAGTTGACTCTGGGAGCCCCCTGCTGAGGTATTCATCGTATGCCGGAAGCTGACTTTGCAAAAGCAAACACTGCTATCAAGTTCGAGGGCGTGCCGGTCGCCAAGAAGCGCCAGAGCGTCGCGAGGCGGGTGCTCAACGAGCGCGGCATCACCATCAACGAGAAGGGCCTGAACATCGCCGGCACCATCGGCATCCCCCGCAACACCCCGATCTACTCCTTCCCTCCCTACCTCGACGTCACGGCCGACTCGGCCGAGATCACCGCCAGCGTCACCTTCTCCGGGTTCCTCGACTACAACATTGTTGGAGGCAAGCTCAAGCAGCTGTACGTCGACATCGACTCTAGCATCGACGCCTCTGTCGGCGTCACCGTCGCCGCCCAGGCCGGATACCGCGACAGCTTCACCTACAGCCCCGGCGACCTGTCGTACATGATTGTCAACGTGCCCGGCATCATCAGCCTCGGCCCGGAGCTCCTCTTCGCCATCGGCCTCGACATCGACGTCGCCGCCGGCGTGACCGTGACCGGCACGGCCGGCGCGGGCCTCAAGAACGGCCGCGTGCACCTCGACTTCCTCGACACCGCCAAGACCAGCGTCACGCCCTGGAAGCCCGTCTACAACGGCAAGCTGAACCTGTCGCAGCGCGCCCTCGCCAAGGCTGACACCTGGATCGACGTCACGTTCCAGCTCGTCGTCAAGATCCTGGGCGGCGTCGTGGACATCAGCGCGGGTCTCACGGCCCGGCCGCGCTTCAACAACGAGTTCGCCCTCACGGGCGACCAGGTCTTTGAGATTGGCACCGGCACGACCGGCGGAGACGCCAATGGTCTCGTCCCCGCCCCCTCGAAGTCTAGCGACCTCGCCTGCGCGCAGGGCCTCAGCATCAAGAGCGACTTTAGCTTTAGCCTCGTCGCGTTCGTCACCAAGATGTGGTCCAGGACGGTGTACAACGTCCAGGTCCCCATTGCCAAGGAGTGCTACTCTTGGGCTTGAAGTGGGAGACTGATTCCGGTCCGGAAGTTGCTCGGTCTCGCCAGTTGGGGTATACAGGGAGGGGGGTCGCGGAACAGGACCACCATCCTGTCCATGAATGTCTTGCGACGATTTTCACGTGTCTCACTAGCTCTTTTACTTACCCTCAGCGAGTTTAATTTCATTGTTCATGTCCACCGTGTGAACCGCGCCGAGTCTCGCCTCCGGGGGAGTCTCAACATGAATATTCAGCTGCGTGGACTACTAAACGTGCCCTTCACAAGCCCCCTACTCCACCATGCCAGACTCGTCCAGATCTATGTTTTGCTTAATCAAGCACTACATTCGTAATGCTATAAACAGAAGGGCCACTTACCCGCTGTGTTCCTACAGCGCTCAAAAGCGCTTTCGGGCCATCACTGCCAGGGCTCGCGGGCCAATTTACAATACGTCAGAATGCGACAGATCCGCCAAGCGAACTCTGGCCAACCCCCCTTCCCCCTCTTCTCCTGAGTTCAGAAGCGATCATTGAGAGAGGCACAACCGGCTTAGATGCTCACACTTTGCATACGAATTGTCCGCGACGACAATGCATCGCCTACCTCGGGAGGCTGACAGCAGGATCGCCGGACACTTGCCAAAATTCACCCCCAAATCTGACCGCTTCGTGCCAATGACAGCGTCTCGCAAATTGTGTGAGAGGCCATGGAGAAATCGTGATTCAGCAGCCAACTCTCTTTGCCTACCCAACCATGCTCTTTCAGGAGATCGCCCACGGAAGTACCTGGAGCCACCGCCGTATGCCGTTAACCACGCTTGTTATGCAGCTGCCGCCCCAGGGCGAGATCCGCGCGGCCGGCCCGAACACCACCGCGGTCGAGCTACGTATGCCGGCACGGGAAGTGGCACGGAAATCGTCGTTCCGCCGGCCAGCCCCATCGTGCGGCTCTCGGCATAAGCCGTGGCCCGTGAGGCGCTTCAAGGAAGATACTCGGTGTCCCGATTGGGAAGTATATGCAGTCCTCTGAAAGCGGGATCTCATGGAGCCCTAGAACTGCGGGTGCGGTGCATGACTCTCCGCGGCGAGCAGGGGTCCTCCCGTGAAGGCAAGTGTGCGTGTTGTTCCCTAGTGGTGCACGCGTGCGCGATGGGAGGAGGACCCTTAAGCTGTTGTACGTTCTTCGCAATGGCTTGGCAATGAGGGGAAGAACGAAAAGATGTCATCTTTGCAAGCAGATGACACAGATCATTTAGCGGCTATGCGAAGACTGGCAGTGCTGGCTGAGATAGGGCTGATGCACCACGTTCCCACCGGTCCGGATGTCGACCGCGCGACGGGGCTTCAGCAGCGGGCAAGCATGACGCTTGACCGAAGTGGATGGAGAGGCCGGTCCAATGGCATAGGCAAGTCGCACCACGGGGTGCTACCAACGCGGTCCTCTTGATGGTCGTGTCTACTCCAAGGGAGGCACCAGCCAGAGGCATCCTTGCTATGGCGGCAATCTGCTGCCCAATCTTTCGCGAATCTGGGAGCTGACGCAATGCTTTGCACCCTCAGATGATGGCCTCGCAGTGGACCTGCGGAGTAGCCGCTTTGTTCCCGAGAGCCGTCGGCGGATTGCAGAGGGGCCCAAAGTTCCGCCTGTTCCGTCCGTGGCTGGGACCAGGAGCTACTTAGATGCTGCGGTGCCCGCACGTGCTGTCCCCCGGGCGCCTGATAGGCCCATCTTTATCTCTCCAATCTCACAGCAACGAGTCAAACTGTCAGCCATCTCTACCGCGGACCATGTGCGACGAACACAATGACGAGTACTGCTGGGGCCATGGGGCAAGCCGGCAGGGAACAGCGACACAAACACGCCACTGCCGTAGCCAAGACGTGGAGTGCCGCCTTGGCAATAAAGCTTGGCTGAGCCGCTGCGATATTCCACCGTCGAGCGTCTCACCACTGCGGTCCCAGACAACGCACAGAATCCCTGTGACCTACGACCTGAACATCCCCTTGATCTTGTCGTCTCTGCCACAGTGTGTCTGAGAGCAGACCACCCCAGCCATCATGCCCGTCTGGGAGGAAAACGCCTACGTCCGCCGCGGCGACGACGGCAAGCTCATCACGCTCGAGGAGTACTACAAGACGCACCCGCAGAAGGCCTTCAACTGGGCCGACTTCAAGCTCTACATGATCTGCGGCGTCGGCTTCATGCTCGACGCCTACGATCTCTTCATCGTCAACCTCGCCTCCCCCATCTGGGCCTACGAGTTCTTCAGCGGCAATACCCCGACCAATGGCATCGTCGCCGTCCCGCCACCCGCTATCCTCTTCCTGCTGCGCGGTGCCGTCAACGCCGCTGCGAATATCGGCAATGTCTTTGGCCAGCTTTCATTTGGATTCCTCGGCGATGCCTTTGGCCGCAAATTTGTGTATGGAAAGGAGTTATGGATTGCGATTACTGGCCTCGTGCTCATCATCGCGATGCCCGTACACGGTGCCGCGGGCCTTACCGATGGTGTTTCAAAGATGTGGTGGCTCTTCGGCTTCCGCTTTCTGCTCGGGGTCGGTATCGGTGGAGACTATCCGATGTCTGCTGCCATCGTAGCCGAGCGGTCGACGGTCCAGAACCGCGGGCGGATGCTCGGCTGGATCTTCAGCAACCAGGGATGGGTGAGTTCCCTCTCCAGTGTCCTCGTGAAACAGGCACAGGAACAGGGGGGTCATACTCTAACACCGCATTCAATAGGGAACTCTCGCAGCATCGATCGTGACGTGCATTCTCCTAGCCATCTTCAAAGAGCCCCTGTCGAACGGCGCCTTCAGCCAAATCGACACCATCTGGCGCCTGCAGGTTGGGCTCGCGCTGATCCCCTGCTTGGGGCTGCTCTACTTCCGCCTGACGATGCCCGAGTCCAAGAAGTTCCTGCAGAGCGTCGAGCTGTCCTCCGTGGGCTCATCCTCCACTAGCTCGCTCGAGTCGGCCCGCGAGAAGTCGGCCCGCGCGACCAGCAAGCCCACTCCTCCTCCTCAACTCGGCAACGGCAACGACAAAGACAACAACCCCAACGCCGTTGGATCCGACACCCTGCCCGAGCGCCGCACCTCGGCTGTCGACGCCCTAGCAACTGAACCCCCCAAGGCCGTCCAGGCGACCGCCTTCATCCAGTACTTCAAGCAGCCCCGTCACGCGCTCACTCTCTTCGGCTGCGCGGCCTCGTGGTTCCTGGTCGACGTGGCCTTCTGCGGCATCAACCTGAACCAGTCCGTCATCCTCAGCGACATTGGCTACGCCAGCGGCGCCACGCCCTACGAGTACCTCCTGCACAACGCCGAGGGCAACCTCATCATCGCCGTAGCCGGGTACGTCCCAGGGTACTTCCTGACCATTGCCTTCATCGAGCTGCTGGGCCGGAAATGGATCCAGATCCAGGGCTTCCTCGTCACGGCGCTCATGTTCGGCATCCTCGCGGGCGCCAACAACACGCTCTCCTCGGGCGCGCGCTTCGCCCTCATCATCATCGCGCAGCTCTTCTTCAACTTTGGCCCCAACGCCACGACCTTCATCATCCCCGGTGAGGTGTTCCCCTCGCGCGTGCGCGGCATCGCGCACGGATTCTGCGCCGCGGTGGGCAAGCTCGGCGCGATCCTCTCGGGCATCGGGTTCAACTACTGGTCCCAGACGGACCGCGCCAAGTATCCCGGGTCCATCGGCCTGAGCGGCGTGCTGTGGATCTTCTTCGCGCTGCAGCTGCTCGGCGCGGTGGTGACGTGGTTCTGCGTGCCCGAGACCAGGGGTCGCGACTCGGACGCCGAGGACTACGAGGAGCATATGAAGCGCTTTGGGGGTGGGGAGGAGACGGTTGGTGCGAGGTAAGTAAGTAAGCTCTTTGAGAAGTAAAGGGGCGTCCAGCAAGACCGCTGTGTGCAAATGAGCGAGAAATGGTGATGGGTTGGCTGTATACATCGGCCGGGAACTGAGTCTGGAGGTGGGAAAACGCATAATATCGGGAGCATCGGTACACATGAGCTGATCGTTTGAGTAATCACTTGGTTGAAATCTATTCAAGAACCTTGCTACCGCTGCTACCCGACTTTGAAACAACTGGGTAAACCTATACTCCGTTCAACGCAGCCCACAGTCCGTCCGCCCTCCCCAGAACTCCCTTCCCAGGCTCGTATACCGCCCGCAAGGCATCCTCACTGTCTCACAGCACGCGACGACAAACATGGCCGCCATCCACGCGAACACCACCACCGTGTAGCACTTGTACCACAGCCTGCCCATGCACGGGAGCACGGTGGACCGGATTCCCGCGCCGTCTGCGCTCCCGCCGCGGCCCGTGTGCCGCGCGGGGACCATGGAGTAGTAAACGTACACGCCGCACGAGACGGTCATGAAGAAAATGTAGAACGAGCCGTTGAGGAGGGTGGTGACGGAGCGGCGGAAGGTGTCGCCGACCAAGGGGGTGCCTTTGAGCAGGGCAAGAGCCCAGACGGCGAGCATGAAGAGCAGGTAGGTGGTGCGGAAGAGGATGCTAGGAACATAGGAGGTCGGGCGGAAGCGGTCGGGTGCTGCCGGGCCCTGGTTCAGCTGATCATGACCAGGGCGTGTTGGCTGCTGTCTCTCAATTGTGTCGGGAGAGTCGTACTTCTCTTCGTCGTGAAGAGGGCCTGTCAATCCCGAGTATGTATATCCCGTCCTCCGGCCTCCAAAGCCTGTGCCAGACCCAGCCTCACCACTGCCACGCGCGACCCTGCTCGCCGCAAGTTCCATCCAGACCTCGTCCCGCGCCGCATACCCGAACCCGGTGCTCGTCAGCCAGTACGCCGCCGTCAGCCGGAACAGCCCGATGAGCGTGAACGGGAAGAAGGCGTTGTCGACGGCGTCCTGCAGGCCCGTGTTGGCGCCCTCGACGCTGCTGCTCCGGCCCACGCCGCCCGCCAGCACGTACAGCGCCTGTACGCCCTGCAGCGTGATGATGGCCGTCTTGACCGTCTCCCAGGACAGCAGCTCCGCGTGCGCGTGCAGGGGCAGCGCGGTGCAGTACGGGATGCTTGCGGTGATCATGGCCTCGGTGCCGTTCCAGCCGCCGATGGTGGTGGTAGTATTCCTCTGTCGTCGTCTCCGGCTCGGCCTGTCCGTTGTCCGCATTCCGTGGTTGACAGGCCCGTACGCCACGTCACTCTCAACGTCGTCATCGTCATCCCCCTCGTACTGCACCGGCGTCCCCGTCCAGAACAGCGCGTTGCTGGCCGCCAAGTCCGCGACGCCCCAGTCGCGCGCGCGGATGCGCCGGTCCGCAATGGCCGCGTACCGCCAGAGAATCGACGTTGGGTTGTACAGACATATCGAGTCGTGCCAGCTCGGCCGCTGGCAGTACTGGGACGAGAGAATCGACGGGTGCGGTGTGCCCGCCGCGATGTGTGCGATCAGGGGCGCGAGCGAGACGGTGAAAAGCGTGATCCACTCGCTAAATGGAATGTTCTGCTCCTGCTGGGACTGCGCGTTGAAGGGGTAGATGAGGACCGAGGAGGAGGCTTGGCCCATGCTGGCTGCAACGGTGCTGCTCGGTGGCAGTCTTCTCGCGGTGGTATCTGAGTACAGATGAAGGCAAAAAAAGACATGATCCGGAGCAATGGAAGACAAGAAACTGATGGACAGGATCCTGGCAATGGCTGCCTTGATGCCTGTGGCTATTCTTGGAAGAGATCCCGCACATCACTGGGATGACCCCCTGTCTGCAAGGCTGGGGAGACTCAGGGCTGCCTTCCTTGGTCTTACTTCGCCTCCCTTGTAGCATACCGCCAAGCTTGCCTCGACTACACGCACTGTTCATCTAGAGACCGAGTGGCTGCACCAACTCCAAGCAAAGGATTATCGTTCTAACAGATATTCCAATCCGGCTCCAATCACTGCACTTTCGTGGCCACCGCTTTCAAGCATCGACAATATCCATGGATGCCTATAAATAGCGTGGCCCAAATGGCGCTTGTCCTTCTTAGGTCTAGTATAGAGTGGGGACCCTGTCAGCTGCTGGAGCGTCCAAGGTACTTACTTGTCGGGCTTTTGGATACCAATAACAGTGTCTACTTTACCGCAGACGACGAGCTCGCGTGGGCTGGTGTCTGAGCGGCCGGACATTTCTCGGTAATACATTCCCGCCCAAGACGACTATGAGGACATCTGAAACAATGCACACGTCACAGTTATAGAATGCACCAGAGGGGAAAGCATGTGTTGGTCTATATCATTTCTGCGTGTGAAAACAGTTGTCGCTCGAACGCCGAGAGATTACATTACGCCATTCCAGCCCTCTCAAATGACCGTCTGCCCCTCGAGCTCCTTTTCCGTCCACTCCCACAGCTTCTCAGCGAGCGCCTGGTCGTAGATCTGGGGCTTCCCGCGACCCGTGGCACCGATCGGCTCATAGTACGTACCGGACACGATATCCTCTTTCTTCGCCGTCGACGCCCAGAGCTGGTTCAGCGTGCCCGTGGGGACATCGACGCCAACAACCATGGTGAGGAAGACAATCAGAGCGCCCGCGAACCAGTTGCCGTCCATCAGCGTGGCGGCGAGGTTGGTCCGGACGAGGCCCGGGTGCAGCGACACGGCCGTGAGCTGCGGGTTGTGCCGTGCGAGTTCCCGCGCGTACAGCGCGTTGGCGAGCTTGCTCTGGCCATAGCGGGCTCTCCCGGTCATCGCCTCGCCTGTCGTTTTGAGCGCGTCAAAGATGATACCCTCGGACGGCCCAAAGGCGTGGGCGGCAGAAGAGACGAGCACGACGCGGGCGTCGCCGTGCTGCTCTGCCGTCTTGAGGAGCAGGGGCTGGAGCAGCTTGGTCAAGAGCGCGTGGCCCATGTGGTTGGTACCAAACTGGATCTCGTACCCCTCGTCGGTGGTAGCTGCGGGGACGCCCATAATCCCGGCATTGAGGAGCAGGATATCGAGCCGATCAGCGCCATTGAGGATCTGCTTAGCCGCCGTACGGACGGACGCAAAGGAGCCCACATCTATCTGGACAAACCGAATGTTCGCACCGGGGACTTCGGCTCTGATCTTGTCCGTAACCTCCTTTGCCTTGGCTGCGTTACGGGCGGCGAGCCAGATCTCCTTAGGCTCATGCTTGGCGAACTCGAGGACGGACTGCTGGCCTATACCGCTGGTACCGCCTGTTACGAGGATAACCTTGTCCTTGAGGGACGGGATGTCGACCTTGGGGTCAAAGGCGACGCTCTTGCTGCCTGATGCGCCCATTGTGACGGGGGTTTGGTAGATAGTCTTGTTGCGTAATGTTTACAATGAAAGGTCTCAGACGTAGAGGACAGGACGGGCACAACATCGAAGGGGGTTCTGCAGCTTAATATAGTTGTCGACCGTGCTATCCAAATCACATCATCTTCTGTACCCTACATGGGAGGCCCGGGCATGCCGCGAAAGCACGGGGGCTTCGCAATCCATAGATTGCCGTCAGCCACCACGCAGACCGCCAAGTTGACGGGATGAGGCAGCAGCAGTAGACGTCACTGGGCGCACGTAGAAGGAGTTTCCAGCCATGGTGCCATTCTACGGCCAGAGACTTTTAAGGTTTGCGCAAGCGAAGCTTACAAACCATGGTGCACGCGGGAGTCTTACAAATCAGGGGCGAGCAGGTGAGTTGTGGTGGTGTTTAGGCGCGGGCTAGCCTGGGCCTCGGCACTTGGCGACCCCTGCATATTGTGCATGTGGCCGTCTCAGTGCAGCTTGAAGCATTGCTCTTTGGCATGTCATTCTCTGGACGCTGGTAATGCACTTAATGTTGAATGCTTGAACACACAGAATACGAATGCTGCTCGAGCGAGTCATCTCAGCCAACATACCGAACCCCCAGCAGTTCCTCAACTCCTTCGACACGGGGCTGGGATGCCCGCTCAACCTGGGCGACACGCGGGTCTACGGCAGTTCGCACGCGGACATCAACTACGCGCTGGGGTCCACCAAGGCCAAGGTCCTGGGGGGCGCGGTAGGGTGAGAGCGAGTGCGAAGATCGATCTTTTCAAATGTGCCCTCTAAACCTTTTTCACACAGCAGGTATAAGTTTTCATGGTGAGATGTGTCCCCCTTTGACTCAAGCGCGACGCACATCAAGGATGGTGAACAAGGCTTGCTTGCCGGAGCCATGGATGTGTTGCATGCTACCGCGTATCGCATCTTATGGAGCACTGCCAATACCTTGCCAGCTGTGTTTGCTTGGCTACAGTCGTCATGCATTGTTGGCCCGCGCCCTTGCTGCAAACACCACTCAGGGGTGCTGTAGGAGGAGGCACGCCAGATTGGTCACGCCCGCATCGCCTTGATCGACTGTATGCCCTGTTGGACATGACTCGCCCGACTCTCTGTGCCCTGCGAATCGGAAGCCTCTCCAGGACGTTGACAACCCTCGTTCCTTACGAATCTCTATCCATATCGTAAGGTTCGAGGATAGCCGGTTTTACTGAGGCTTCACATCACTGCTTGTTGCCAAGAGCGGCTTTGCCTACTGTGGTCTACCTAAAAAGGTAGGAGTTGAGCTCGGTGGGCCGGGTGCTGTCGGCCCCAAGCCCTGCGGGGTCTCTCTATGTCCAGCCCTGTTCTGCAGGGGGGGCCGTCCGGCATTTGCGTATTCCGTCTGGCACGATTTTGACAGTTGGGTCCACATGACAGTGGTAGTCCATTACAATATCAGAATGGCAGTTGGTCCACGTCAACTTTTTCACTGCTGAATATTCGGTTACTGGCATTCTCGTGGCAGAATCTAGCCCGTTGGCCACCACGCTCATGAGTCTCATCATTCTGGGCTTGGCCCTGGTTGTGTTCCTCTGGGCGGGCTCACAAGTGCTGTTCCTTGTTCGCAACTACAATGCCGCAAAGTCGATGGGCTTGCCTCTGGTTGTGGTGCCATATGATCCCGATGGTGTTAGTCTGGCTTCTCGTTCTGCCCATGCCGGAGACACGATATCTGACATCCACGTTTCCCCTCTAGTTCATTTTCGGAGTCTTCTCTGAGCCGCTGAAACCACTCCTGCGCCGGATTCTACCCGCATCCGCTCGGCGTGCTTTTGACCTTACACTATGGGGCTGGGAGTTCCACGACAAGAGTGCCATCCACGAGCAGCTCGGTCCGGCTTTTGTTATTGTCACGACTTCCCTAAACCGCTTCGTTACTGCTGATCCGGCCACAGCCAACGCCATCCTGGCTCGCAGGCGCGACTTTGTTCACCCAGACGTGACGACCAGCGTCATGGGATTGCTTGGTCACAACCTCGTAACTGTGAGTGGAACAAACAGCCAGCATAGCGTTTCCCCAAATACTCGACTAACGCAGCCATCCTGGGAAACAGTCTGTCGACGATTCATGGGCTCGCCAGCGCCGCATCGTGGCGCCAGCCTTGAACGAGCGGATCAGCGCTGGCGTTTGGGCCGAAAGCAAGGAGCAAGCCAACGAGCTCGCCAACGCTTTGCTCTCTTCGACAACCACCGCCACTGGAGATGCGCATGCATCCACCAAGGAGAGCATTACCGGCTTGCGAGCCATCGCCATCAACGTGCTCAAGCGTGTCGCCTATGGACGGCCCGCACCCTACGTGCTCCCGTCGGAGTCGGCAGCCAAGCCCACCCCTCATGCCGAGATGACCTACGTCGACGCCATATCGCTCTGCACTGAGCTGCTGCTTTTCGCCGCTTTCGTTCCCGGTGCCATACTGCTCCTGCCGATAATGCCCTACTCCATGCGCAGGCTCGGCATTGCCCTCAAGCGTCTCCCGAAGTTGACAAGCGATCTCCTCGACAATGAGCGTCGGGAGAGTGGTACCATCTTGACAGAGAAAGGTGTAAACTTGGGCAGTGCCGCTACTCTAGCCGCTCCAGACACTATCATAAGAACCCTCGTCCGCCTCTCGGATGAAGCCAAGGAGCAAGGAAACAATTGTGACCGAGCGAACCAAATCAAGGAACCTCACAGCGGAACCAGCGGCAGCGGGAAATCGCAGTATCTCTCCGAGGACGAGATCGCCGGAAACCTGTTCATCTTCACAGCAGCCGGGTTTGACACGACTGCTAATACGCTCGGATTCGCGGTGACACTGCTCGCCGCACACCCACAGTGGCAGGCGTGGGTGCAGGCCGAGATCGACGCCGTTCTCCACGCTGGGAGCGGCGGCACCAGCAAAGAGCTGCAGCTGCCAGATTATGCGGAGGCGTTTCCCAGGCTTCCGCGCTGTCTGGCCCTCATGGTATGTGCAAATGCATCCTCGAGTTCGATGAATCATTCGTCGAGATACGATGATGAAGACTTGCCCCTTCACGACAGCCCGCTGATAGACTTTCACTCACCAACACAGTTCGAGGTCCTCCGCCTGTTCCCGGCAGTGACGATGCTCATGCGCTCGACCAGCACGCCGCAGACTGTTCCCTGCTCCAATGCCTACACGACTTCATCCTCCTATTTCTCCGATGACGATAATGCCGAGCCATCGACGATCACTATCCCTGCGCCCTGTGCCGTGTATATCAACACCATGGCCCTGCACGCCAGCTCTTCCACGTGGGACGACGCATCCGAATTCAACCCTGCGCGCTGGATCCAGCGCATCTCGCCAGGGATTAAGGACGACAACAACGACGGTAGCGACAACGATGAATCTCGAGTAAAGCTCGTACACGAAGAAGTTATAGTGGACCACAGCGCAGTCCTCGGTGTTCCGCGTGGCGGGTTCCTCCCCTGGTCCTTGGGCCCGAGGAAGTGCCCCGGGCAGAAGATGTCGCAGGTCGAGTTCGTCGCCGTCATTGCAACTCTCTTTGGGCGGTGTCACGCCGAGCCCGAGATCATCGGCGGAGACGCTCTAGGTGGCGCCGCGGAGGCGGACGACGTGGAGAAGAGAATGCAGGCCGCGAGGCAGAGGCTGCTCGACCTGACGCAGGACAGCCAGCCGCTGTTCACGCTGGCGATGAACAAACCGCGGGACGTGAGACTTCGATGGACGCCTCGGAAAAGCGCGGGCACGATGGCCGTGGCTTCAGGTGCGCCTGGGGCACGGCATCGCGCAGGTGTGAAGACTGGTGCGTAATGCAAAGCCTAAGACTCGATTGGCGAGCTCCTAGGAAGAATAAAGTGCTAAATAGCATAAGATGCGTCTTCTGGTTTTCGAAATGGAATCGAGCTACGAAATAGTTCTCCTCGTGCGGGATCGATGCAACAGGTCCAGAATTAGCTACACGACGAGCGTGCTACGAATGCTGAAGCTCGACACAGAACGATAGTTGCTTGCCCAGTTCTCTTCTTCGCTCTCCCACGTGAGAAGCTTATGTGCATGGTGGAGATTGCGTGGCGTCGCCCGATCAGCTTTCGACTGGCACTCTAACCGGAAGCCGGGAGTCTAGGTGACAATAAGGGTCTAGTCAGGTACGATTTCGCAGCTGAACTCAGGGGTCGTTCTACTGCGCTAGGATGAAATCGCGCGACTATCGACGGTTTTGTGGACATTCCTCGATGAACTAGAGAGTCCAGGCCGGCATTGCCGTCGAGCACCGCGCCTGAGGTGAAAAGCTGAGGAACAAATAGGTGCCTGCTGCCACCCAGCCCAGCGGATCTATCCTCTTTTGCACAATTCGGCCTTCCGCTCGCTCGTGGACATCGTCATAGCTTCGAAATCTCAGGATGCGTTTCGCTGCTGTATTGGGCGTGTCGGCGTTGAGCCTTGCCGGCTCCACCGCGGCAGCCTGCGTCAAGAAGAGCTCGAGTACCAGTGTGTACCCAGTTACGTCCTCGACCGCTGAGTCCTACTCGACATCAAAGGAAACCTCGGGATCGAGCTCGACAACCGCGATCTCAGCCTCGGCATCGGCCTCTGACTTATCCTCTTCAGCGACTGTGCCATTCTGCAGCTCCGTGGTCGCTGCCATTGAGGCAGCCAACGATGTCGGCGCGACGGCCTTTTGTTCTTCGTACTTGGGAATCCCTGTTTACACTGCAACGACCACTATTTCCGAGTGAGTCCTAGATGAATCTCGACGGAAGATCAACCTGAGATTGACATATGCCAGGACCGCCACCGAGACCGTAACGACAACGTCCGGCACAACTACCCAAGTAACCACAGGCGTGACAGTGCAACAGACAGCTACGACAACGGCCACGGCGTATGTCACGGCGGTGACGAACGTGGTGAGCACCTTTATCATCGAGACCGACACCGTCGTCTCCATTACGTCCTGTGCGCCGCTGCCTGCCACGACAGTCTTCAAGAGGCTCATCGCCACGTCCAAGGTGCCAGATGCTCTTAGCAACTACCCGGTGGGCGAAGGCCTCTCGTCAATGTGCAGCTGCCTCGGCATCACAGCATCGACAACCACTGCCACAGCCACTGCCCCGTCGACGCCAACCACGACAGTAACACTGCCGGTAAGTCCCACCCCCATTGCCGTTGGTCTTCCACCGTTTGACCAACAGACCAACTGACTGGTCCACCAGGTCGCCGCCACTGAGACCCAGACGGCCACCACAACTGAGTCCCCGTCCGTGACGCAGACCGTCACAGACACTCTCACCGTCACGCTGGCCGCCACCTCCGTCACCACAGTCATCAGCTACACCTCGACCTCGTACAAGCTGGCGGTCCCCACCTTCACCCTGGCCGTGCGCTACCCAGACGACAACAGCGGCGACACCAGCACCTGGCGCCGCGACAGCGACATCTGGGCCGACCAGGGCAGCAGCAGCGCCGTCATCCCGCGCGGGTCCATGCCTCCGCCAGGTGGTACCAACGTCTTCTGGCTGCCTGGGCCAGACGAGCGGGACGGCTTCGGCTACCCCCTAGTACACGGCGTCATCAGGGTCGCGAACCTGTTCACGCCCCGGTATACCTACACGCAGGGCAGCACCACCGTGGTACTCGGTTCCCTGAATCGGGTGACGGGTGCCAACGCCCAGAAGCTGGTCGTCTGCCAGCTCGTCGCGGGGCCCGGCGCCGATGGGCGGAGCAAGGTCAACTCTGACGGCACGTGTCCCCTGGCTTGCGGGTCAGCGGTGGGAGAAGATGTCAGCTTCCGCTGCACTTCGAACAGCAACAACTGGAACGTCGGCTCCAAGAGTGCGGCAGAGGCGGCTGGGTGCAGCCGCTTCGTGCCGTACGTGGTGGGAGCAGTACCGGTGTAGGAGCTTAGCTGGGCATCTGTGCGCGATGAGATAGCCATGTAGCCCGATACTCTGGGTAGCGCAGCGAGTCCTGTTAGTCATTTACCAGTACCAATAAATCACTGTTTCCAGTCCACTGGGTCTGCTGCGTATCGTTTCAGTCGCTGTCACCTTCGCAAAGCTGGTCTGCACCGCGAAATTCGCGCCATGTGAGCCTGCCACGGCACGACAGGAGCTCATGGCGCTGCTAGCGAGCCGCAGTTCATAGAGAATCACCTCATGGGAGGCTCTCAGGCGTGGTGCAGAACAGCCCATGGATCCCATCGATTTGCGAATTTGCTGCTGCCGCTTTCAGCGCTCGGGCGTCCCGAGTCTTCAAATCGTCCCGTCGCCGTCAAATCAAGCCCTGTGGTTTCGGAGATGGAACCACAGCCGAGTGCCAGAACTACACTTTCAAAGGGCACAGATGAGATCGAGCGGTACTTAAAGTGCCCTTCTCCCACGGACATGAAAGCCATCTTTCTGCACCACTCAAGACTTCGACATCTCTCTAAGCCTCACCACCAGTATCAACCACTTCAACCTCTTTACCTCTGCGAAGAAGACACCTATCACCATGGGCAGAAACAGCTTCCGCAACATGTGGCCCACGTATGTCGTGATGCCGACCTGGGTCATCCAGGTGGCACTCAGCCTCACGTACGTGGTTATGTGCAGTCTCACGATCGCCCATGGCACCCGGGCCGAAACAGTCCCCCCGGAGTAGTAAGTCCATTCCCACCCAGCACCGACTCCTTACCATACCAGGCTCTCGTCCCCATCCCATTAACTCTTGACCCGCGATAGCTGCTTCGCCCTCACGGTCCTCATCCTGACCTCGGCCTCCGCCACGCTGGTCTTCGTCCTCGTCGAGGGCGCCCTCTGGGCCACAACCAAGCTCAGCCCCTCGCTCGTGCTCGCCTTCGCGTCCGCCAAGGCGGCCATGTGGACCGCCTACATGATCACGATGGCCATCGGCACGCACAACAAGCTCATCCCGCTCATCAACGTCGTCGTCGAGATGCCTATCACCGTCTTCCTCGCGGGCACGGCGCTCGCCCAGCTCGCCATCGCCGCCAAGTTCTGCGGCTACCGGCCCCCTGCGAGCGCGATGGTTTGAATCAAGAGCCGCCCAACGCCAGGGGCACTCGGTGCGACACAGAGTCTCGCTTGTCATGTGGAAGCTCATGCTGTGCGGGCTGTGATTCCATGGGGGTTCGATCCACAATTTTGGCGCTTCATCAAGGCGGACATGGCTTGGAGTTTGTTCTGTTTTCTGTTCTTGCTATCCTAGGTTGGCTCTCCAGGGAGTCAGATCAGTGTAGAGGGTCTCGCTGTCGTTTCTAGTGACGCGGTGCAACAAAGCAATCTGCTATTCTAACCTCGGTCTGGCTTCATGTCCACTTGAGATACTGCTGCAGAGGATCTTGTCAGATTTTCATCCTCGGCCCTCGTAGGAATAACGGCAAGGCTCCAAGTCGTCTCGGCACCATTCCGCTAAAGGCCCATGCCCATGCTCTCGTGACGATATCATGCTATGGGGCATCGAAGGAAATGTCCGGTGCCTCCATTCTTGCGGCTCCTTGTCACGACCAAAAGCTGGCAGAAACTGGAACGGACAGCTTCACCACTCCCCGCCTCCGTCTGGCACATACATACATGCTCAGAAAACATCGTAGAACTCGGGCTGTCTGAACGACCCCTGGCCGGTCGTCCCATAGTACACCCATACGCCCCAGGGAAACAGAGGGTCGAATGTTGACCCAGGAGTCGGCTTGCCACCTTCGTTGACGCGGACGCTCCCGTCTGTCATGATCGAGTGCTCTTCAACAACATGGACCTCGGGGTCCATACATGAGATCTTGTACGTCTCATCGCCGCCCTCGGCGCGCACGTACAGAGCACGGGACAGGGCCCCTTCGGCAAGCGCCGACGTCGAGACCAGGCTATGCGTCTCGACGCGGATGACGTCGCCCTCATCGTCCAGGGGCAGATCGCCGCCGAAGGGTCGCCACCCGGCAGACCACAGGCCGTCGCTGTCGCGGGTCCTGTGCCAGACGGCGCCGCCGCAGACCACCACGACCTGGACCTGGATGAGACCCCACACCACCATGACGGGATACCCGAGCTGGTCGACGCCCAGGTCTCGACACGCGTAGGGCACACCGAGTGCCGTCCACGCGCCGGTCCAGGGCGCTGGCCCGTGCGATGATACGGCGTGCTGGTACTCGCCGTCCTTGATGGCCGCGGCGTGGACTTGCCCAGGCCCCTTGCCCTTCTTGCGAAAGTTGACAGCGAGCCCGACCTCGCCGACAAACCCCTTGCCAACCTCGATCCAGTTGTCTGTCCTGATCATCGGGCCTCCGCCACCAGGCTGCCAGAAGCTCTGTTTCATCAGCACCCTGCCCGCCGTGACGGCGTAGACATCCGTGCACTCCGTCGACCCCGTGCCGTTTTTCGGCGCCGGGCTCGTCCACACCGAAACCGTCGGCCGCCACGCGAAGCTGCCCCCGAGGCTGCGCCAGCCGTACGAGCCCGGCGCCTCGTGCGCCCACGGCCGGAGCCACGCCTCATGAAGCTCCCGCTGGCTCGGCTCGTCCGCGAGCGGGCCCGGAAGCCGGGTGTACACCCCCTGCAGGACCGCGCCGGTGCCGTACTCGAGGGCGAACAGCCGGTGTCTCCAGGCGCCCGGCTGCGTCGCCATCATCCTCATCCGCGGCCCCGTGGTCGCCACGACTGGGGTCGTGAGGAAGCGGACACGTTCCCTGCCGATGTTATGGTTGCCATCGTCGGCATCGTACGACTCCCACTCCAGCGCCCGCGGGTCGCTCGACGCCCATCGCATGTACTCGTACTGCAGCCAGAAGTCGCCCAGCGGATGAGTCTCCCAGGTGCGCCGCGCCCTCGCGATGCCGATGTCCTTCCTCGAGAGCACATGTGTGGTGGTGTTGAGGCTGAAGATGAAGCGGCCGAGCTGCTGGTTGTAGGAAGGGTCCTCGAGGGCAGTGATTGTGTGGAGCGGCCCAGATGGGACCGCCGTCAGCCAGTCCTTCCGTTCGGGAGGTGGAGGGTTGACGAGGCTGAACGCGGCGATGACGATAACTGCGAGTATCGCGAGGGCTGCCAACGAGGGTAGCAGCCAACGAGTTCGCTTGCTGTCGCGTCCAGCTGACTGTGCAACGGCGCTGCTGCTGCTGTTGCCTTCGCGACTCCACCCGTCTCGATCTTGCAGGGGCGAGATCTCATGGTCGTCAGTCAGCTGGTCGAGTGAGTCTGAGGAGCGGCCCCCCAGGAGGCCACTGTCGCTGCTGTCATCCCGTAGGAGGCGTTCGCGGCTCATTTTGGCTTAGGGAAACGAGCTGCACGCGACAGAAGGGAGAGCAGAAATTCTCTGGAATCCCCAGTATCGGGAAATAAGGGGCGTGGTATTGGTCGTAGCGAGAAAACAAGCTCTAGGCTCCAGCCAGTGGGGCCGCGGACCAGGACAGGGGCAGGTCCCGACTTGGACCAACGTGAACAAGCTGAGAGCGACCGGGGCAAGGGTTGCTGGGCTGTAAGCGGGATCTCTTCCATGATTGGAAGGTAAATTCGGGAGTTGGGCTAATCTCCGCACTGCTCGCAATAGTCCAACGTAGTGTGCAAGACAGAAGGCACGGCGACGTGGAGGAAGTGGCATTTGTTGGGTGTGTGAACATCCTCCGTGTCAAATAGGAACAACTGAGGTGGTAATTGCAAGGACGACAGGAACAGCCTAGAGGGCAAGAAGGGCAAGCATCAACTTGTATCTCGAATTGAGACCTTGGCGTTGCCACGTAACGAAGACATGCTACTGACAAGACCATGCCGGGGTTCTCTGCCATGTCCGAGGAGCCAGCCTCGACGAGAAGCCGAGCGGGCAGGGCTTGGCAGGGCTGACCTGCAAGGCATAGCTGAAGAGGGGCACGGCCGGGACTCACAGAAAAGTATTTCGGCACCTGAAGCCGCAGGCGCGGAACTCAACCTCCCACCTCATACACCTCCGGCTATGACAGTGCCTCTCTTTCAGCATCGACCCCTTGCCGACCCTGGCAATGGCATAAGGCTATGCCGCTTCGTCCACCCTCCAGAGAGCGAGTCTGAAGGTGGGCCACGGACCGATGCCGTCGTCCTCGAGGTTGCACACTTCAGGCTGCCCAAGACTAGGGTCATCACGACCTCGGCCGGGGGCCTGGTTCAGATCGAAAACGACGGCGAGGGCTGGCCCACAGAGCACGAGACAAGGGCAGCGAGGACCGCAGATGAGTACACAGCCGTGTCCTACTGCTGGGGCCCAGCCTCTGCTCGACACATCGAAATCACAATCAACCAGCACGCTTTGCCAGTCAGTGAGAGTCTGCACCAGCTCCTCCGCGCTTTCGGCGATGCCGACAAGAACGAGGAGCATCCTGGCTGCCGTCTCTTCTGGATCGACCAGCTATGCATCGACCAGCGCTGCAACGCGGAGCGTAACGCACAGGTCCATCTCATGAGCTACATATACTCGAGCGCAGAGACGGTCTACGCCTGGCTCGGCCCCGCCACGAGCTCAGCACGCCTCGGACTCCGGACACTGAACGCTCTCCGGCCTCGCTACTTACGATCTGGGTCGACCACAGAACTGAAGATCACCAGCGCCCTGCCCGCGCTCTGCGACCTGCTCACGGGCGCCTACTGGAGCCGGCTGTGGATCGTCCAGGAGGTCGTCCTGGCCAAACGGCTCGTGCTGTGCTGCGGTCGGCACAGACGAGTCTTCCAGCGCTTCGAGGACGGCCGGCAGCACGTGTGGCGCCGTGGCACAATGCTCGAACAAGCCCTCCGCATGCACGAAAGGCTGCATTGTCACGAGGCTAAGTTCTCGACCCGGCACATCACGCTGAGGCGCGCCTTGTCGCTGCTGAGGCAGCACCTGCGCGTCCTCCAGGCGCGCGCCGGCAGTGGGGCCACCGTTGGTGTTAAAGACAGGACGACGGGCCGTTACTACCCGTACGGCGACTCGTACGACATCACGAGGGACAACTGCTTCCGGGCGTGCGCCGACCCGCGGGACAAGGTGTACGCGCTGCAGAGCCTGGTGTGGCCGCACCAGCGGGTTCCAGTGATAGACTACGGCGCGGCGGTCGAGGACGTGTTTGTGGGCTGGCTCGGCACGGTGCTGCGCCACGCCGGCGGGAAGGTCGGGCTGACGAGCGAGCACCGCAGCGGGTTTGGGATGGTCTTCGAGGCGATGGGGCTGGGGGTGCTGTCTGACGAGCGGGCGGAGGAGCTCGTGGGGAGGGCAGAACTGCTTGGGTCCGCGTAGATGATGCGTCCACATCAGCAGAGGTTTGTGGCAGGAAATTAGATTCGCCAGGTCCTTGTTGTGTTGTCATTTCCGAGAGTCTTGCCGGTTACGAGAATCTCAGCACTAGGCCTACGGACAAGACGGGGATGACTGTGGATGCATTCTGGTTTGATGGCTGTCTCGGTTTCATTTTGTGCCTTGTCCCAGAGCAAGCTATCCAAACGTTGTACTTGCCCGGTTCTGGTCTTGACGTTTCGCTCATTGACTTCGATCACAATGTTAGAGGCCCGCCAGACAACATCCCGGTTCCAACTCTGCAGCGCGATCCTGCCTTTCCTGAGGCGATTCTCCCTTGCCCCCCGGAGATCTCCTCCGACCGCACTATACAGTCTTGCGCTTCCGCATGAGCGGCCAGTGGCCCTTGACCTCCCTGTGCCGCAGGGCGACGAAGCCGCCGATGACGGCCCACCAGTAGGCGTTGTACGCGATGACGGACGAGTATGTCGCGCTGTTCTGCCAGCCGAGCAGGCCGTTGAACACGCCCCAGCCGCCGCCGCCGTCGATGTACGGGCTGCAGCACTTTCGTCGCCAAACAAGGTCAGCAAGGTACAATCCTCAGGCATGAAAGAATGATGGGACGGTGTCGATAGGGAAATTGAGGCTCCGGTGTGGGAAAGATGATACTCACGTTGACGTGCCACACGCTCCGGTCAATATCATAAGAGCCAGGCCCGACGCCGACTTCCGCTGCGTCGCCGCCCACGGCATTGTTCCACTGCTGCTGGTCGAAGAACCAGACGGCGCGGGTGAAGAGGGCCGCGGCGACGAGATATAGAATGCACGTGGCGGCCACAAGGAAGAGCTGAAGATGCGATGTTGAGCCGGTCCTGTAACAAGTGTCAGTTGCGTCCGCACAGGAGGAAACACATGATACCAGGCATCGGCAGATGCCACAGCAGAGTGAGTCAAGGGAACAACGTACCGGTAGATCAACCACCCGACGAAACTCCCCGTTGCCAGTCCCACCAGCACCGGCAGCGGCACCGATTCGGCCGGGGCGCTGAACGTCACGCCCGCGATGAAGACCACGGCCTCGACGCCCTCGCGCAGCACCGTGATGAACGGCAGGACAAACATGAAGTACCGGCTCATCCAGCGGCCCAACCATCCGCTGCTGCTGCTGCTGCTGCTGGCACCCGAGTCTGCCAGTCCATCACCACCGCCGGAGTGCCGACCTCGGGCATCGCGCTTCTGCTGCTTCTTCCTGCGGTCTCCCTCGTCGATGGCCTGCCGTAGCTTCACGTGCCACTTGTCCTGCAGCTTGTTGATGCGCAGCAACGCGGCGCCCGTGATGGTGATGATGACGCTCGCGAACAGCGCGAAGGCGCCCTCGTAGTAGTACTCGCTGGAGCTCCAGGCGTCCGTTTCGGTGAGGTAGAAGACGGCGACGATGGCGCCCGCGATGACGAGGCAGATGAGCGCGCCGAACAGGGTGCCGAGCCAGACCTGGCGGCGCATGCGCGCGGCCAGGGGCGCGTCCGAGGGCGCGGGCAGCGTCTGCTTGAGGAAGGCGAGCAGCACCGAGACGATGATGGACGTCTCGAGGGTCTCGCGGAAGATGATGAAGAAGACGGGGACCGAGAAGAGGGCCGGCATCGTGGGCGGGTGAGTTGTGGCCCAGGGGCCAGCCGAGATGGTGAGGTGGCGCGATGTGAGGTGAGGGAGGCTGCTCAGGATGAGCCGTGACGCATTCCACACTCGGTGGTCCTGAGTGTCGCCTGCGGTCCGCCAAAGGGTCAAGACGGGTTCTTTGACTGCTCTGTAGGCTTGCTGATTATGTCGAGAGTCATTAATGACGTTGTCGTGCGGAGTGACCAGCCTCGAGGGGTTCTGGGAGCGAGAGGTGCGAGACGTCGGAAATGTGCCGCACGTGCTCTCGGCTCGGCGACGCCGTCCGCAGGATCAGATAAAAAAGAACAGGGGCCGTCGTGTCTGGGCAGTGTGCCAGTGCCAGTGGAGCCCTGGACCGCCGGGTTTCGGCGCTGTTTCTCCTCCTCTGCCGCCCGCCCACACAAGAGCTCAGCTGACACCACCACAGCCTCCGCTCCAAGCAATCCAGCACAGGATGGTCCGGTGACCTCATTACGTCGTCCAAGAGGGTAAAGACTATGTTTTGAAACCCAACAAGAGTCTCGTTCGGGTTCGTCTGGGCTTCGAGTCCTATTCATCGTCAGCGGTTGGGTGGAACGACCCCTGAAGGCAGACCCTCCCTTTGCCTCTTGGCAGCACTCTTCAGCGAATCTGATAAGATCGGCTTCCGCTAAGCCGGGCAGAATTTTCCACAGGCCCCTCTTGTCTCCGTCCGCGTGACGTGACATGACACCACGCGAGCTCCCGATCCCGACCGCTGAGGCCTTATCAGATCCGACTGCAGGCACGAGCCGCCCGACAGGTCCGTCGCAGCGGGATTCCGGACTTTGCAACCTCCTCAGGGACACGACGCGACGGTCAACAGTCGGAAACTGCGCGCCCAGCTGTACTGCACTCTGAGCCCTCGGCTTGTGATCGTTCGTACCTTGCATGACAGGGATGAGTGACGTCTTGCCACACCCTGAAGCAAGGTCGTCTTCGACCTTTCATACCTTTCCATCGAATCCTCCATCAGCTGCGGGATGGTGAGGTTTGCCCGACCACACGCCTGGCTCCACTCACCCGCCTCAGCCGTTTCCAAGCTCGACCACAAAGCTTGAGGACCCCTCTTCCACCCAACTCACGACACAACCTCAGTCACCGCGCCCGCATCCACGGCCACGTCGAGCCATGGCGTTGTCCCTTCAGAGCACACTGCTCTCGGCGAGCACACTAGTGCTATTGCTCCTAGTCTCTACGCTCGCCTCCGCCGCCACCATCACCTATGACTTCGACATTGGCTGGGTGACCACCAACCCGGATGGCGCCTATGACCGGCCGACGATCGGCATCAATGGCGCCTGGCCACCGCCAGCGATGCGCTGCACGGTTGGCGACCGCGTCGTGGTCAATGTTAAGAACAGCCTCCGCAACGAGTCCACCTCGCTGCACTTCCACGGGCTCTACCAGAACGGTACCGCCCACATGGACGGTCCTGTCGGCGTAACCCAGTGCGCCATCGCGCCCGGCGGGACATTCACCTACGACTTCGTCGTCGACCAGCCCGGCACATACTGGTACCACTCGCACAGCAAGGGCCAGTACCCGGACGGCCTGCGCGGCCCGCTCATCGTGACGGACCCGGAGATACCGTTCAAGTTCGACGACGAGGTCGTGCTGACCCTCTCGGACTGGTACCACGAGCAGATGGTCAAGCTGATCCCGCAGTTCATGAGCAAGACCAACCCGACCGGCGCGGAGCCCGTCCCGAACGCCGCGCTCATGAACGACAGCCAGGACCTGGCGGTGCACGTGCAGCCGGGGAAGACGTACCTGTTTCGCGTGGTCAACATGGGCGCCTTTGCGTCGCAGTACGTCTGGTTCGAGGGCCACGACGAGCTTGAGATCGTCGAGCTCGACGGCGTGTACACGCAGCCGAAGAAGGCGAGCATGCTGTACCTGTCTGCCGGACAGCGGTGCAGTTTCCTACTCAGAACCAAGGACACCGCGAAAGAGAACTTTGCCATTGTCGGGAGCATGGACACGGTATGTCTTTGATTCTTTCCGAATGCGCGATATGTATTCTTGCTAACCACAATATCGGTGCAAAGACCCTCTTCGACAGCATGCCCCCGAGTCTACAGTACAACGTGACCGGCCACCTCGTCTACTCCCCTTCCCTGCCGCTCCCTCCACCCACACCCATCGACGCCTTCACTCCCATCGACGACACGACCCTCGTCCCCTACGACGGCATGCCCCTCCTCCCTCCCCCTTCCTCGCCCGCCCACACGATCCAGCTCACCGTCAAGATGGACAACCTCGGCGACGGCAAGAACTACGCCTTCTTCAACAACATCACCTACACCCCGCCGCGGGTGCCCAGCCTGTACACGCTGCTCTCCGCGCCCGCGGACCTCGTGGCGGACGCGCGCATCTACGGCGCGCACACAAACTCGTTTGTGCTGGAGCGCGGCGAGGTGGTGCAGATCGTGCTCAAGAACGAGGACGACGGGCGGCACCCGTTCCACTTGCACGGCCATACCTTTCAAGTGCTGTACCGCAGCAAGGAGGAGGAGGACGAGAATGCGGAGGAGGGTGAGGGAGGCGCGAGCGTGCTCAAGGAGAGCGACTACCCGCGTGTCCCGATGCGCAGGGACACGGTCGTGGTGTGGGGGAACGGCGAGGTCGTGCTGCGCTTCAGGGCGGATAATCCCGGTGTGTGCTTTCCCGTCTGTCACTGTCTCCTGGATCGAGCCGCTTGTTCTCCCGTTTCTGTCTTCCCGCAAGGCTATCGCTGACATAAAAGGTACTTTCACAGGAATTTGGCTCTTCCACTGCCACATAGAATGGCACGTAGACTCGGGCCTCATCGCCACGCTGATCGAGTCGCCCCTCGACCTCCGCGCCCAGCTCGGCGGGGACACCTCACCGCCCCAGTCCGCGCTCCCCTTCCCTTCCTCGTCCATCCACCCCAGGAAAGCGGGCGACAAGATCCCGCAATCGCACTACGACGCCTGCGCCGCCTCGAAGACCCCAACCCGGGGCAACGCGGCGGGCAACGTCGACGACTTTCTGGATCTGCGCGGCGAGAACGCCCCGCCCGGCCCGCTGCCCGAGGGGTTCACGGCCAAGGGATACGTCGCGATGCTGATCTCATGTCTGTCCGGGGTCGTGGGTTTGTTCGTGATCACGTGGTACGGCCTCGCGCCCGTCGTCGACGAGGGCAGCAGGGCCGGGCGGGACGACGAGGCTCGCGCCGGCGCTGCTGGTGGCGGCGTGGCGGATGACGTCGAGGGCCGGGCGTCGGAGGACTCGGTCGATAGTGTCGACACCATGGAGGCCGAGGCCGAGGCGGAGCAGCAGCCGCTCCTGGCTCCGGCAGCAGGGGCAGAGGGGCAGAACGGGCATGGCAAGGCGAGGAAGGGAGGGAACAACGAGAATGGTAACGGGGTGAGGAGAGTCGCCCGGACGAACGGCAGTGGTGGTGGCAGTGGCGAGACGAGATGAGCACGGCGGTATTGACTAGGTCCAGGCACGACGTCTTCCCTCATATGTATCTATCAGGATTAGAAGTTGGGTAGCGAGTGTAAAAATAACGATCGATATCTTGCGTATGGCGAATCGGCGAATTTCTGTCGAACATGCAGCTCTCGGCTCCTAAATTGCGAAAAGGCTGCATGTGTCTCTCTTAGGCTTCTCCGGTTCTGGGCACAACAATTCGATATGTAGTTCAATTTTCGTTATCTCCCGATTTTCTTCAAATACTTCGTGTGCGATTTCTTCACGATATATTCATTGTCCGTAACTGTTCGTGTTTTCCGAATATTCTATTTGCTTGATTTTCCTTTATCCATCCACGAAACGGATATTTAGGGTACACATGCAATTTGAAACGAGCTCCACGTCTTCCACAATAAGCAGAACGGCCTACCCAGACGCAGCTGGGGTGCTCATGATGGTACAGTGTCTCTGGGACTCGGCAATCGGCTGATAAAGGAGGACTATCGACACATGCACAGGAGCAGAGGCTAAGGTGATACACCCAATAAAAGCCCGAAGTGCGAGACCGACCGACATGCATCCCATGCCCAGTGGGCCCATGTTTTCTCCGGTCCTGCACGGGGCTAAGGGGGAGAACGGCACACAGTTGGCAAGGAGCGAGGTATGTAGCGCCCAGATCGAGGGCATACAGCTATGGTCATACCTCGCGTCCGCAGGTGGGCTTGCAGGGCAGGTAACTAGCTTCGGGCTGTTCCTATTGTGCTCAAACTTGCTCCAACAGTGGTTCCTGTTGGCCATCCGCCACCCTGACTACGAGAGATACTCCGTGCAAGGAAACCTCGAATTCCTCGCCAAGGGGCTTGGCGAGCCAGCGGACCCTGCGGACTCGCACGAAGCTTTTTTGAGCCTCATCTTGATCGCGACTCTCTTCCGATTCTTTTGGTGGTCCGTTCATGATCCACTCTTCATCAACTTGCAGCCGCTCTTTTCTGGCAGACATGTAATTTAGAGCCTCATCGAGTGTACCGAGATCATGTTCATCAGTTCGCAGCCGTTGCCTGTTCGTCAGTCTTCGCAATCATAGCGATGGGGTCTGAGTCTGCGCCCCCCTGGCTTGATGCAGACGAGAAGCTGGCTGCTGTGTCCCATCTACCTGTGGTCCTCCCGGCCCAAACAATGGTCCTGAGCTGATGCGGTGCCTCGCCTGTCAAAGGCTCTGGCCGGCTCGACCTCGCGAGCATGATTCCAGGGGAGGCTCGTGGGGACTGATGCCTGCTGCATAGCGGTGCCCGCCGGGCACATACATACTTGCGCAAACCTGCTCGAGCCTCCGTGGCGAACTTCGCTCGGCTCTGAGCGGGCGTGCGCGTTGAGCCTCTTTGCGGCACCAGCATGGGGCGGCCGAGCCTGCTACCATGGTTGCCACATATAGATAAGGGCAGCCCGTCGCTCCCGCTGCGTGCCATGCGGCCTCGCTGTTTGATCGCCAGGCCACCCGTCTGCATGCCTCTTTCGCCAATGCGCCGGACCCTCGTCGCCTGTGAGCAGCAACGATACTGTCCGCACCGGATTCAGGCCGCGACCGAACATTTCCCGCCTCGGCCGCCGACGCCGCCTCTAGAAATGTATCCACGCTCGGGAGGTGCACAAGTCGCCGATTCTGCCGACCATGATACGGGCAGGTCGTCCGATGACAAGTCGCCGCCAGCACACCAGGTCACAAGCCGCGATGAGGCAGTCGACGCCACGGCACAGTCTGGTGTGCAGGGCATGGAGGCCATCGCCATCGCCTGGTCCAAGCCCGCGCTCATCGTCTTCTACGTGCTCGTCTGGGTTGTCTATCTCGTCTCGGCCATCTGCACGACTTGCATGGCGGCTCTGGCGCCCTATGTCACCTCCTCCTTCATGCTCCACTCGCTCACGCCGACTGTCAGCATCATCAGCACGGTCGCCGTCGGCGTCTGTAATCTGAGTACAGCCAAGATCCTCGACGTCATTGGCCGTCCGCAGGGCTACGCCTTGGGCCTCTTCGTCACATTGATCGGCCTTATCATGATGGCCGCGACCACGAGTGTGGAGATGTATGCTGCCGCTCAGGTCTTTTGGTCCGTGGGATCCTCCGTTCTCGGCTTCACGCTCGGCATCCTTGTCGCCGACACCACCACTCTCAAAAACCGTGCTCTCATGCTCGGTCTGGCTGGCGGCACACCTAACATTGTCGCGACCTGGGTTGGCGGCCCAGTTGCCGAAGCCTTCCTGGCTGGCCTGGGCTGGGAGTGGTGCTCCGGCATGTACTCCATTGTCCTTCCAGTCGTCGGAACACCCCTGCTTGCGCTGCTTTGCTACTACGCGATGCGAGCAAAGAAGCTGCAGATCGCTGCTCACAGCACCGTATCCACCCAGCCAAGCAGAACTATGCTGCAGAAGGTGAAGCACTACGTGCTGCAATTTGATCTTGCGGGAATCCTCCTGCTCACGACAGGCCTAGCCCTATTTCTTCTGCCTTTCAATCTCTACGGCATGCAACCCGAGGGCTGGGCGTCTCCGCTCATCATCGGCTTCCTGGTGGCTGGCTTCGTGCTGATGGCCGGCTTTGCCCTGTACGAGGCCTATCTCAGCCCCGTGTGCTTCATCGAGGTCCAGATTCTGATGGACCGCAACGTCGTGGGCGCCGGCATTCTTGGCGCAGTGCTGTTCTTCAGCAACTATGCTTGGGCGAGCTACTTCAGCTCCTTCCTTCAGGTTGTCAACGGCCTCAGCGTTACCCATGCCAGTTACGTCATGTCCATCAGCAATGTAGCTTGGCCCGTTGCTTCGGTGCTCTCGGGCGTGTACATCAACCGCACTGGCCGCTACAAGTATATCACGCTGGCTTCTGTGCTGCTTTACATGTTCGCCACGGGCTTGATGATATACTTCCGTCGCCCCGAGCACTCGATTGGGTACCTGATCATGTGCCAGATCTTTATTGGAGTGGCACTCGGGTCTATCATGACCACGCCCGTCATCGCGGCCATGAGCTCCCTCCCGCATCAGCAGGTCGCCGTGGTCACTGCCATCATTTCCATGTTCTCCTCAATCGGAGGCGCCATCGGCCTGACTGTGGCGGGCGCCATCTGGGCGGCCGTATTCCCTGCGCGCCTGGCCCTGTACCTCCCCTCCGACGAGTTCGTCAACCTCGTTGATATTTATGCTTCGATCAAGGTCCAGCTCTCGTACCCAGAGGGCACGGCTGCTCGGGTCGCGATCCAGCAGGCCTACGCCGATGCGCAGACTTTGATGCTCAGCGCCGCGACAGCAGCCTGGGTGATTGGTATTGCTGCTACCTTGGCCTGGAGAAACACGGATGTGCGCAACATCAAGCAGGTCAGAGGCCAGGTCTTCTGATCGTCCATCGTTCGACCGCTTGCATCTCGCAGGGGACCCGGGCGGATGGTCGACACTCTCGGCGTTACAGTCGACAGCTTACATACCGCCGACAGTGCTTCACACAATATAGTAATGCAAGTCTTCCGTAACATGTCTATGTTTTCTGGTACGCGGGCGTCACTGAAATTCAACTGTCTCAATTGCGAGCAGATGGAACGTGTTGCTTATGTGGTAGGTGTCGATCAGATGCAGCCCCGTGAAAGACTTTCAGCGATTCTCCTAGCGTGCTCCCGCGTGCGCCAATTGCTCTCAGATTGGCTTGCCGTGTTTCATCCGAGCGTGGACGTATCGGCACGGCGGCGAAAGCGGACGCCATATCCCGACCGACCGACGGTTGAGAAAGCCTCGTTAAGCGTGGCTCGTCAAGCTCGAGGTGCCTCCTCTTGTGGCCCACCAAGCTACAATACACACGAAAGGATGCAAATCTGTCCGTCTCTCATCGCGCCATTCCGTATGCGGAGATTCTACACGCTTGGCCAGAGGACTCCTGATCGAAGTGCCGAGACTATTTCGTGTCCCGGACCTGTCTCAACCACAAAAGCCGTCGACGTTGTCGTTGCGCCCATCGAGGTCCAGGGAAGCTCAAGTCCCAGTTGTCCGAACTTTTCTATCCTCCGCTGCCACTGCATCCTCTGCATCTTGCTCTCGCTGCCCGCCTTGTGATCTTCTCCGTGCCAAGCAGCTCCGCTCGCATGCTCTCCACCTCTTCGGCAGCGGGTGTCCGGGCCAGCCAGTTGACGTCTTTCGATCTCGTGCGTGGGTAGTGCGACGTTGGTCACTGGAGACGTGGCTATGTTAGATGCTGCCATTGCGGAATCGAGCTGCATGAGTCGGAAGCAAACACGCTCGTGTTAGCGAGAACTCCAAGACTCAGGGGGAAAGAGAGGCCGGCCTCGAAGGACCCTGAAGGTCATGCAAGGAGCGACACTAGCTGAACGCTCTATGCATACGTAGTCTCGAGGCTGAGTTCAGACGGATGAGACAGGAGAGTCACGCACCGACGCGTACGCTGTCCCTGGTCCACTCCTTGCCCTTAGCAGTGTCCCACGCCACCCAAGTCGCTCGTGCGGTTGTGCTAAGCACTCCTGCCAACGCCGCCAGGACCGTTGCTCGCTTTCGTCTGCTCAGCCCGGCGCTCAGCACCTCCCGCACCAGGAGCAGGCACCATGACCCGCAGCAGCTCCGCGTAGCGCAGCGTGTTCTTGCTCGCCCCGACGTCGGCGAGACTCGGGTTGACACAGGCGATCACGGCCGTCCGGCAGCCCTGCGCAGCCACCCCGTTCTCCTCCCCAGCCGCCGCGGGGTCGAAGACGTGCTTGAGGATCCGCGTCAGTGCGGCCTGGCGGAAGGGGATCCTCGGCACGGGCTTCCTGGCTGATGGGCCCTTGGCGCTGTTACCATTCCGAGCCTGAAGCTTTACCCGCGCAGCAGCGGCGTCGGCCTCTGCCCGCCCGCGGATGCAGTCCTTGAGCACCGACAGGCTCATGTTGATCTCGCGCGCCTCGCGCATCCGGTCGGCGCCGTGCACCGCAACGTCACGCGCGGCCTCGGAGCCCGCGAGGTCGATCAGGTACAGGAATCCGTCCTTCTGCTGCTGCTGCTGCTTGATCCGGATCCGGCAGATGGCGTGCGACCGCGACGACGCAGCGTTCTTGAGCGTCGGGGCGGACCGGCGGAACGAGGCGGCCTGCTCGACGAGCCCCTGCACCTGCGCCCTGCTGGTGACCTGCACCTCGGCGGCGCCGACGAGCTGCGTCACGCCTGACGCGTCGTCGCGCACGGCGACGGCTTTGCGCTCGCTGAGCAGGTCGAAGACGGAGTTGCCTGCGAGCTCGATGATCGTGACGGAGATCCCCAGTGGTGGTGGTGTTGCTGCGCTGTTGCTGTTGTCTCTGCTGGACCCCTCGTTCTCCCCGACTAGTGCGTCGAGGGCGAGGTGCTCCAGCCGGCTGATTGTGTATGTCTTACCCGAGCCGGTCTGGCCGTAGGCGAAGAGCGTAGCGATGCCGCCGCTGCGTGCAAAGGGGATGAGGTCGGCGACGAGCTCGTCGTAGATCGTCTCCGTGGCGGTGTCGCCATCGAAGAGCCTGTCGACGTGGTAGTTGTAAGACTGCACAAGAGCAAGCACAAAGGAGACGTTGTGTTAGCAGAGCGACGAAGCTCCCATGGTCTGAGAACCAGCTGTTGGCCTACCTTGAGCACGGGAATACCGCGAGGGTGGTTATACAGATCGTGCATGTCCAGAGAACCCTCCTGCGTTTTGCGCGGGAACATGGCATTCGGGAACCCGGCGGCGCGGTCCTCGTCCAGGAAGGGCCGGATCCTCGCGCTGACGACCATGTTGGGATCTGGGATCGTGTTGGCATCTGTCGTCCTTGTCTGCTCGCGCCGCCCGCCTGCCAGCGATGACACGCTTGCGGTGGTGGTCTCGGGTGTCAGCCGGCTGACGAGCGTCTCGTACCGCGCCGCGTTCTTGAGCAAAAACTGATCCATCGCGTTTTTAATTGTCCAGAGAGAAGGATGTTGAGGTAGGAGATCAAGGGAATGAGAGGGCAGTCTGCAATCCCATACATGCATCCGGCGCTGAGATTCCCTTTTGTTGTGACGCAAATACTGGCATGTCCTCAAGGCAGCCGCTTTCTGGTCGTCGGCATAGGAACCAAGGGCAGCTGCATGGTGGGGGCCTGATTGTTGTCTTTATTGTTGTTGTCAGAGCCCCTGAGGTGCTTCTCCGAGCAGTCTGGCCACGCCATTGGTCAGCTGCCAAGACTAGCCCCTGTCACCAGCGTGATAAGCGACAGCCCGATCCTTGTACTCCGAATCATAGTATACGCATGGAGACTTGCTGGCAAGGGGGCACCCTTGTCTATGAGGCTATCGGGCAGTTCAGTTGTGCGACGACATATGTACGGATGACATCGAGAGTGATGTAATCCCTCGTGATCGGCTGCTTTGCAATTGGGAGCCTCGGCAACAGTCTTGAAAGAGACCAGACGTACAGGTGGTGTTCACTGAGTGACGGCGGGAAGACGATCCCTGGAGCCAGCAGCACGAGCCTGAAAAAGTCGTCGTCGACGGGAGGGAAGCTCACCAAGAAGAGGAAGTCAACCTCCAGCCTGAGCAATGCCACTACTGCCTACGACGATGTAGACGAGATGCCGCGGGTCGGACGCCTGTGGAAGAGAGCCAAGCCTTGGTCGTTCAAGGCGAAGCCTGATGAGCACAAGCCCAGATCGCAGTCCGCCGGCTCGCAGATAAGCAGGTCGCGAACTTGAAAGAGGGCGAGTGCTCCTGCCGGCGGCGCCTCGGCGGCGCCTCGGCGGATCAAGGCATGAAGAGAACTTATAATCATAATACTTTATCACCATGCATTGTCCATGTTTGCATCCACAGACAATGGGCACATTGTAATTCAAACACTGTCAGGCAATGACACGCACAAAACTGCATAGGTAGCAGAGTAACACACCCACAGCCCCGGATCTCGGGAGAGAATCCTCGATTCCGGCAGAATGCATAATATCCGGCACAGGGAGGGTGGGGACAACTTCGGGTACTCTCATTGGGAGACCGGAGGAGACTCCATGGTCCGTCCTAGCAGGGATCTTGCGCGACACCCTTCCAAGGTTGGGTGAGAAGACACTTCAACTCGTCTTTTTCGGGAAATCTTCCCAAGAGGCGAGGCAGATGGAGCGGAACTACGCTTCCATGCCCTCCGGCTGCCCAAGGTAGCATAGCTTCCGCCTTGCACCACAATCCAGATTCGAACTTTACCAGGAGACCACCCCT
Source organism: Microdochium bolleyi (assembly GCA_001566295.1). NCBI lineage: Eukaryota > Fungi > Ascomycota > Sordariomycetes > Xylariales > Microdochiaceae > Microdochium > Microdochium bolleyi. The sequence goes on from KQ964271.1 coordinate 110,815, forward strand.
TTCCTCCTTATATACACTCGTCTACTCTCCTGCGCCCGCCTTCTCCTCAACTCACCGCTGCTACTAAGTCCAAGGCACGGTCTGGAGAATCCTTGCCTCCCACAGCACTTCATCTGAACACCACCTTACGATATCTTGAACCATGCATTTCTCCACCTTCACAACCGCGTCTTTGCCGAGCCTCCTCCTCGCCGGCACCGCCTCCGCGGCAGTCAACATCCGGTTCTACTTCGACTCGACATCCTGCGCATCTGGCAACTACGGGCAGTGCACAGCTGCCCCCTCAGGCTCGTGTTGCAGCCCGCCCGCCTCCTCCGTGCCCGCGAGCGGGTGGCAGTCTCTTGGGTTTGTCGACATCCCAACGGGAGCGGCGATCGAGGCCCGCGCATACACCGGCGAAGGGTGCCGTAACTCGGGCTATCTCACCCAGAGATCGACCGCGGGGCAGACGCAGATCTGCTTCCCGCCGGTGAGGCAGTTTGAGAGCGCGCAGTACCGGACCGTCAGTGGGAGCGCGAGACGTGACGATGGTGCGGATGGGGAGGAGGCGGGAGTGGAGAGGTGTGCGAAACCGGATGTCCTTGGGTTTGCGGACGGGTCGCATGTCAGTCTGCAGGGGCTAATAGAGGAAGAGTATGATCAAATGGTACATCTGGACCATTTTCGTTCCCTCTGGTTGACTTTGCCGCTATTGCTGACACTCGTACGTTGTCCAGTGAGCTTTATTCCTTTCACCGTGATCAAAGTGCCGTGACAGAGGCGGTTAATCTCGCAACAACATCTCTCGGGTGGAAAGCTGAGTTTCTGCTGTCCCCTTGGCAAAACACATGCCCCGGAGTTGGGTGGATAAGTGGACTGCTAACATCTCGCTCTTCCATTCAGCATGGCTGTCTTTGTGGCTGGAGGCAACAGCGCCGATGTCGTTGCTCAGCTCGAGGCAGTCCGTTCTTGAAGACACGGACGATTTCGCGAGTCCCTTCGCGTTGAGTATGACTTTCCGTAGTCGGTGGAAAATTCAGGCATGATCACTGCATGTGGTCGTGCGGGGACAGCCAGTGATGGGTTTGAGGGCATCTGTGGCAGATTCAAGTGCCAGGAAACATGGTCCACTGTCTTTGGTTGAGTGGGCTCCGCTGATTTATGTTGGCTGCGTTTGATCGATACACGGTACATAATCGCCTAAATTTTATCATAAGGCTGACAAATGCGATCAACGTTGTTGACCAGATTTCTGATGCAAAAGCTCTCCAATTCTGCTGTTTAAATACACGAAAATGGTAGATATTTGACATGCTTGTCCTGTTCCATCTCCGCCGCTGTAAAGGCGACAAAATCCAAGCCATAGCGACCGATGTCAAAGGAGCCGGAAAAGCAGCTACATCGCAGTTAATAAACACCATAAGATCTTACTTGCACACCTCGAACCCCACAGCCGAGGCGTGGGGGCGCACACGTGACATGTCCCTGCAGCGCGCGGGCAGTGGTAGGTATGATGAGCGCCGGGGGCGAGCTTGTTCTTGCCACTCCTCCTCACAGAAGACGAATCGGAGGTGCTGCGATATGGTTGGCTGGAACTCTCGTGAGACTAGCTTACAGACTCGCAGAAGAGAAGGAGACTCGTTCGTAGGCTTTTCAAAGAAGATCTTGGAATGGCCGTACGGTGTGTCGGAATAGTCGTGCGCTGAGCTCGATATCAAGCTCTCTTGAGAGGCGCTTCTGATGTAGTTGAGCTTGTAGAGCTCGCAGATCAGGAGCCGGATCTCGGCGGGAATCTTCAGGAAGGTCGGCGATGGTCGAGCGCTCGACGCCGCTTCGACGTGACTCTGGACGGGGTCCATGGTGTTGCCGGCGGATGTTGTGCGTGAACGGAAGACGCCGAAAGTGCTGGCGCTGGCGTTGGCTATATGGTGGCGGATGACGGTGATGATAAGGGCCTGAAGTAGAAGTGAGGCGATGGCTGGCTGATGGACCTCTGTGCAGTGCCTCTGGAGCAGTGGATGTGAGAATACCGCGATGGACGGGATGGATGAGTGGCGCAAGGTATGGCACTCTGGCGATGGACTCGGCAGTGCTGCTGTATGCTGGAATTGGGCAGGGCTCGCGCTCAGAGAATGTTCTATGCCGAAGGTCGTGATCTTGGCGGTAGGACGTTCTCACGCCTCGGTTTGATCTGCCTGGCGATGATCGAGGATTGGTTCTAGGTAGTGTGCGACTAGATCTGGGAGTACGGAGGACGGAGGGGCCTGGAAACCCGTAGCCAACTCTAATGGGATGAGAGGTAGAATGTCTCTGTATTTGCACTGTGAATTGATCGAGGCGTTCAATTGCCCGACAATTCGTGGTGCAGCTTTTCCCCTTCATATGCTTTCACAATGACCAAGTTGTCGCAACTATTGTCCGATCGCTGCCGGATACGAAAGAAGAAGAAAGGGGAATACACCCATCTTAGATTTTTTGAATCAAATATCACACCTGTCTGAGCAGATAATTTCTGTAAGGATCTGACTTCTCTATGGTTTTCCTCAATAGCCATATTCACATTTCAAGATGCCCACAGATGGAAAGGTGCCAGAAAATCAACGATCGTAATTCCAACTGTCTGTTGGACCAAAAAGTTCCTCCGTGCCCTCTCCGATATAGGTGGTGCTCCAGCTTCAACCCCTCGTCCTTAGCTTAATCTCGACTGCCCGACTCCAGATTCCTACGGGCACACCTCATATATGCTCGACTTTCCGGACGGCCGCCCACGCAAGATCTTGATATTGAAATGGGCCAATCTCTTCTCCGTCACGTCCAGCCACTCCTTCTTGAACGTGCCCACAAACTCGACGGTCCGCAGCCACGGGCAGTGCAACCGCAGATTCACCATGCGCGTCATATCCTCCTCCGGAAACTCCCTCGCCTCCCGCCAGGGGTTCTCTTCGGCCCGCACGGTGAGCCCCGCGGCGGTGCGGAGCGTGAGCCGGAGGGTCTCGATCCTGCCGTACCACATCCATCCGCCCCGGCCCGGATCTCTCAGCAGCATGTCGATGTCGTTGAGCGCGAGGGCTAGCCGGCCCCACGAGCCAGAGTAACCCTGTTGCGACCCGAGCTCGTCTACGCGCCACTCGATCTCGACGTGACGCAGGGCCGAGAGTTCGCTCTTGCACCGGGTCGGCAGGGACAGCTTTGAGCGGCTTGTCAGCAGGGCCGTGCGCCTGTCGAGGCGCCGCCTGCTGCCGTTGACGACGAAACGGAGGTACTCGGCCGCGAGGGGCTTGAGCTCCATGAAGACCTGCTGGCATGTTCCCAGGAGCGCTGGGGTGTCGGCCTCGGTGCTCTCGAAGGTTATTCTGTTGCTGGCATTCTGCGGCGCTGGGTGTGCGGCCGAGTCGGCCGCCCAGGCGATGTGGTTGAGCATGTATATGTCGTAGACCTGGTTCCGGACCTCGCCGGGGAGGTCTAGGAAGGACAGGGGTTCCTTCCGAGGTGTAGCGGGCTCCTTGGCAGCGAGGAAGAGTCGTGTCATGATGAGATCAAGGCCAGACTTGGTGAAGATACTGAGTTTGGAACTCTGGTCCGAATGGTAGAAGATAGACAGTTGAGATACTGCGAGAGGATAGCTTGAGAGAATGAGGTTGGCTGTTCAAGACTCGAACAAGACTATATATATGAATGTGAAAGTCTGCCGTAGGTGGTCTGCCAGATCGGCCGCTGCTCGTTTGGCAGCTGCCTCGAAACGACTTTGATTGTATCTTTGAACCGCTACGACTGACTTTGTAGAAGAGTATATCTCAATGATACAGTACACAGACACATGAGAAGTAATGGCCGTAATTGCCAAGGTCACAAAGGAAGCAATGCCCCGGCGAGAATCAAACTGACAATGCATGGACAAGAGTGCTCTTGGGAAACGAAACGGCCGGTAAACTCCTCAGGTCGACGGACGATCGCATCGCTGTCAGTTTTCACTCATTAATCAATAATAGAACGTACTAGCAGATCAAAGCCAGGCTTTCAAAGCCAGGGTGAATGCCGACGAGACATGACAAAATGCGGAACAAAAAGAACCATGTTTGTCCACATTCGCACGGACTGCTATAAAGTCCTGAGTGGAAGCATGGATTGATGCACATGCTTTAGCAAACATGATGGAACTGCTCTGTTCGTGTGAAAAAACAAATGAACAATTGTCCGCGAGGCGTGATGATGGTGGGGAGGCAAATGGAGTTCCCGTTGAAAGATTCTGCCTCATTTTGGTCTGCGAGTGAACTTGAGCCGCCAGCAGGGGGCTTCAAACATTGCAAGACCGTAGAATTTGGACCTATTGAGTAGAGGGCATGATTTCTACAGCTGTTGAACCTTTTGTTGTCTGTTTTCATGCGTGATTGTGTGGATGCCCTGGGCCGGGGAGAATGAGCTGTTTGGTGTCGGTGATAATGTCGCGCACCCTGTATTCCATCATGTCCGAGGTGGGCATGGGGTATTTTTTCAATCTGTCAACAGAGCATGTTGTAGCTTGTGAATACATGGAGAAGCGCTATGTTTTATTTGAGTCGATCAATAACACGACTTCCGGCGCAGGCCCCGGGTAGCACAAGAGATGGCAAAGCCTGCCGAACGAGTCAGGTCCCGGATAGTGGCGACCTGCCACCAAGCTATTCGGCAGATGCCCCGCTGCGACGGGAGTGCGGCCTAGACTACGGTATGGTAGGTGGAACTCGCACGTCATAGTTCTTGTTCTTATGAGAATACGTCATGCGCGTCATTCCAGATACAGGCCTAGCCTGAGGCTCTTTGCGAGATTAACTATAAGACTACCCGTGTCAACGCCGAACTGACTTGCCGAAGAATGACTGAGACGGCGTGTCGAAGATGAAGACGGCCGGCAACCTTGGGCCCAGATCGCTGCATGTCGTAGTGCGTCACATTGAAATACACGTGCACATGGCACAGTTTAGTTATTGACAAAAACGCCATCTGAATTGGCCTTGCGCAGTCAAGTATTTCATCGTAGGGCGAAGTACTGGCTTCGGGCTCATAATATCCCTAGAGAGCCTCGGCAGGCACTTTGCGAGGCCTTAGCGTGGTTACTAGCTCCCGGATATCCCGTATTCCTCTGACGACATGATGCAGTTAGCGTAAGATTGCCTGTTGCCATACTATTTAAGATACATGGGGACCTTGCATTGCCGGATAGAGGACACGGAACTTCCGAGTACTTCCTTCCATTCCAACGAGAGCGAATATCATTTAGCACCCTAAAGAACTGCCAACAAAAGGCACCCGTTTGCATTCGCCATGTCCAAACTTCCGAAATTCGTCAACAACACCCCGCTCGACTCATCTTTCGATGCCGACGTCCGCGACGTGCATCTCGTCTACGACTATCCCGCCAAGGCTGCCGACGGCACACCAGAGAAATGGCGATACGAGATGTGGTTCTTCTCAGACACACGTATCGTGTATGCCATACACGGCGGGCCCATGGCGGGACGAATCAACTACCAGCAGGCATCCTATCAGTGTGTTCGCCCCGGCGAGCTCTGGCAGATCAACTGGCTGGAGGAGACGGGGACGGTCTGCTCCATGGTGTATGACATCACCAAGCAGACTGTCACTACGCTCATCTGTTTCTCGCAAGGGCACTGGGACAAGGCGGAGGATGCGCACGGCGACAAGCGCAATCAGGAGGACTTTGAGCGTTGGAGAGGGCTTGCAGCGCTAGGAAAGCAGACTGACCGCTTGATGCTATCTGAGCAAGCGGATATACTCAAGGCCTTCCGAGGTAGTGGGGATCTGGTACCTATAAAAGAGGAGGACCCTGTCTTTTAGGCTCTGAACTGGTATGGCAACTAGAGTTACGAGACACGGAACATGATGCTGGCCACTGTTTTGGCTAGTAATCTTTACGACTTCGGAAATTTGATTACAGCTTGAGAGTATTGATGGACAGTCACACCTGAAACACAGGGTTATTTTACTGCGTTGCAGGTGGACTGTTGCGGTTGAGTCCGTGGCAGACGGGCATGCACGGAGTAACCGAGTCTGCTTTTTAGACAGCTCATGACCAATTGAGAATTTCACGATTTCCAAGCCAGCAGAGCCCAGGTACAATCGGCCGGACTAGATGAAAACAAGTCCTAGAACGGTAACTAAGGCAAGCCGTTCCAGAGTGCCGCCAGACCGTGCAGGATTCACATTGTGTCCGTGCTTGCAGTGTTTTCCAAAAGTATTCAGGGCACCACAAAGTGTTTCATTACATGGACATCTCACGATAGTCGTCAGAGTCCCAGGCCGGTCGATGGAGATCCATGGACGCGAAAATAGTACAAGCTCGGCCATGCTCCACCAGCCATGGCATCCTTCTCCGTCCACAAGTGGCCTCCCAGAGCCAGACACGTGTTTAGAAACTTCATCTCAGAGATTTTGATCCCTCCATGCTCGAGTCTGCGTCCATCACGTGTTCTTGTCCTCGGCGCATCTCCGGTTCCGATGTCTCCCACGCTCTTGCATGCAATCTCCACCGCGAGCGCTGTACGTTATGAGCCTCTAAGGACACAGCTCGTGACGTGGCGATGAGGGATGGGCATGGCCGCGAAGCACCTTGACACCAAGGCCTCTCGCCTCCTCCTCCAGCCTGTCGAGCCAAGCCTTCTCGAAGCTGCCGATGAGCTCCAGGGTCCGAAGCGAGGGGCAAAGCCCGCGCAAGCGTCCAACGCGCTTAATGCACTTCTCGGTGAGCAGGTGTATGTCATTTTCCGGGTCGTGCGGGGAGCACTCGTGCTTCAGACGCCCCGTGGGGCGCAGGGTGTAGCGTATCGTGCTAATGCCCAGCGCTCGGAACTTGGCTGGTCCGCCGAGCATGGCGCTGATGGCGCTGACGTTGATGGCCATGGCGCCGGCGAAGTCGTAGACGCCGATCTGGTCCCACGCTCCGAGCCGCCACTCGATCTCGAGAAGGTCCGCTCCTGTCTGGCAGCGAGCTGGGAGCGAGATGCCAACGGCTGGGGAGAGCGTGGCGCCGAAGTCTGTGACGAGTGACTGGTGGTCGCCTATGACGAAGCGGAGATGGCGCGAGGCGACGGTGACGAGCTCGGTTGCGACGTGCTTGCTGGTGCGCATCAGAGGGGGAATGTCTTGGTGGGAGCTCTCGAAGGCAATACTGTGCCCGTTGAAGATGAAGCCCACCTTGGCAATGGCGTCGGGCGCGTCCCTAACATGGTTGAGCATGTACAGCTCGTAGATCTGATGGCGGGTCTCGACGGGGAGGTCCAGGAAGGACAGTGGACGACGTTGCTCCGGTGTGGTGTCCATCTTGCCTCGTGGTAGGCCTGTTTGTGCAGGATGAGGCGGTGGTTGAAGACCTGCAATGTCGAGGTATGTCGTCTAGGGCAAGAAGAGGAAAGACGGGGAAGACACTCGGCGAGGCCTAAAAAGACGGGACAGTGCTCTGGCAGATTCACATCGCCGCGCGGCGCACAGCTGACTAGGCGTACTGTTGTTCCAGGGATGCTCGTGGGTACCGTGTCCACCACCAGGCAGAAGTCGATGCGCGGCTAGGTAAATATCTTTAAAAGTCTTGTGGGAGGAAATCATAGCCTGGAGATAGCTCGCTCTCTAGCCTCTTCATAATCTTGATCTCTCCAAGTGTCGTAGGTGGGAGACTATCATCAATTACCACGATTAAATCCGCCCCATCTCTACAATGCTACAATCTCAAAGGAACAGCCTCGACCCTGACTCAAGGGTCAATCGCCAACGGGCTGAAGACGCGGCATATCGCACCCACTTGCGTGTCCTCCACGTTCCCAAGATTCCACAGCGAGTCGCACGTGAAGCTCTCGTCGCCCCTGGCATTCGCGCACGTGAGCGGACACGTGCCGTCGCCGCCACCGCCCGCGGCGAGCGAGCACGCGATGCGCGTCTCGTCCGTGCCCTCGTCGCCGAAGAGCACAAACGCCTGGTAGCCTATCGCGTTCTCCTTGGTGTACGCGCCCGGCGAGAAGACGGTGCTACCGCTTGACGACGCCAGCCTGAGCTCGCCGTCCGGAAAGAGCCCGAAGATGTCGCCTGTCGCGGCCGGGTCGTTGACGGCGACCGCGTCGCCTTCCCTCCGGAGCCGCTTGCCGTTGTAGAACAACGTGGGAGCCGCCCGGGCGACGAGCCGGAACGTTGTGACTGTCACTGCGCGGACCGTGGACGTCCCGCCGATGGGGGCACTCGCCGAAGTGCTGTCCGGAGCTGGGACGGTGACGGAGGTGGTCTAGTGAGTCACGGGACCACGCAGTGTTGTTAGTCTTCACTCTCCTCGGGCGCAAGAAGGGGGTTCCCGGATATGGGACACCTACCTGGGTTACAATCTCAGTCACAGTGACAATCGCAGAGCTGGCCGACACTGCCGTCGTGGTCGTGGTCGTCGCGGGTGCGCCGTCAATGTCGAGACAGCTGCACGCCGACGAGAGGGCCGGGCCAGCGGCATAGCCTGCCAGCGCTTCCGGCGTGGGAGCTGCTGCCGCGGAGGGGGAATTGTCGCGCTTCTTCATGGTGACGGTTGGGAACGTGCAGCCGGTAAGCGCCACGAACACGGTCGAGGTGGTTTCGAGGCTGGATGTGGTGGCTGTCTCGGTGCTCGCCGTCTGGCCGCCCGTGGCTGAGGCCGTGACTGTGGCTGTCACGAGTTCCGTCGTCGTCGATGTTGCAGTTACAGTCCTGTAGGTTTGAGAGACTGGTCAATCACGGGCGATCAACGGGGTTCTGGTCGGAGCATCGGGACTATCTTACTGGGGATCGCCGCTAGCAGTAGACGTGACTGTCAGAACAGCACTCCCTGGCACAGACAAGTAGCTCGAGCAGAAGGAGGACGCGGCAGCCTGCTCGCTCTCAGCAGCAATCTGCGAGCTGACAGTGCTGCAGAACTCCATGCTGGTCGAGCTACTACTGGTCGAGCTGCTGACCGAGCTAGTTGCCGGGTCACCACTGGAGGATGAGCGGGTGGTCGAAGAGCTCGACGGCAGTGGTGCAGCCGATGTAATTTGGGGCAGACCATTGTCAGCAAAACGGTATCTGAGAATGTACTGCTGGCTGTAGGTAAAGTCGAGCAGGCCGATAGCGACAATCGCCGCAGTCTCTCTGAGGCGCATCCTGAGTCTTGAACAGATCTTTCGTCCAAGTGCTAGCTCCGTGTGTAAGTGGTACTTTGCGAATAATGACGGATGAATGACGCTGCGATCCTCGGCTTGTTCAAGTATAAAGTGTCTGCATGGGCACCAGGGATGAGCTTGGCATTTCCAGGGCGAGCAGGCTGGCACGCCCGTCACTATCCACTGGCGCGGAGGAAAGAGGCAGATATCGACGTGTCTTGGGCAAGCAATACAGGGACAACCCAATCGGAGCGTTCTCGAGCACGTAATGAGACAAGGCATTGTTCTTGCTAAGCTTCGCTGCTAACAAATGTCTTGGGCTTGTTCCAGATCACTACCCTTCGGACATAACTCCTTGGCGCTGACTGGGCTCCTAACGTTCCAGACGACAGGCCTTGCCAGACCGTTCAACCCTGGCTCCGCCAAACATAGTCTAGGGTAGTAATCGTAGAGGCAAGCCAGGGGGTGCTACGTCTTCTCTACGAAGCTCTTTACAGCCTGATCGTACGGACTGGTGTCCGATTTTGCATATGATCCCTATATGCAGCTCGATGTGAGGCAGAAATTTCAGCTCCTACATACCCTCGAAAACACTATTCTCGTAGTCCCTGGTGATTAGCATTATTTCGAGTCTCTGGTGCCGTAGGCTCGGGAAGGAGTTCTTCTCAGCATTCCATCCCTGGAGCGAGAAAGGGTTAGGAACGAGCAGAATTAGGCAAAGTCAAAGCCAGCACGCCCATATGGAAATCAGCTGCGACGGCTTACTTCAGCCTGCCAATAAAGCCACGTTACAGCAACAGTCATGAGACTAAGACACGGCATATAAGTAAGTTAATAACGTGGCGTAGCCCGAGGACCGGGCTTTTGTCCGACGAGACCTGCATAACAAGGGCAAACTGTCCGAGACAAATACCCGACACACACGGAGTCGGGGTACTCTCCGGCCAGGAAACAAAAGTCCAATCGCCCTCCGCTCCCAAGTGCAGTAGATAAGGATACATAATATCTTTGCCAATGTCATACTTGGCTGGCTGTCAATGTCACAAAAGTCGGCAGTATGTCGTGAATGTGCCATATACTATATTATGCACAGCCTTGATCTCCCCAATTGCTTTAGTTGGGAGACAACTACGACCAATGTATTATCACCGGGAGCCAGGCCTTCAAGTCAGCAGGCACTGCGCCAAGCACTTGGGACCGTTCAATACCTAGGGTTATGGCCTTTTGACAGATCAGTGTGCCTGCAGTCATCACGCCGAGCCCGGACGACGACCAGCCAACCGTGGCTTTCGTCATATCTCGTTTTTATCAGGGATCGATCGCCCAAGAGAAGAACGGGGGACACCCCGCAATGGCCGCGTCCAACAGGCCGCCAAGCATCCAGTAACGGCCGCATCTGAAATTGACATCGCCCCCGAAGGCCCTACAGCGGAGCGGACACGTGCCGTCGCCGTCGCGCCTGACCTGGCACGTGACAAGGGGCTGGTTCCTGGTATCAAAGTAGACATCGGCACCCGCGGCCCCGGGGATGAGGGCGTTCCGGGCGCTGGGCCCAAACGTGCCCGCTCCCGTCTGGACCCTCAGCTCGCGGCCCTCGAAGATGCCGAAGATGTCGCCGGCAGCGCCCGCGTTGTCGAGGGCGACCTGGGTGCCTTCCATGACAAATTTGTTGCCGTTGTAAGGGAGGCCCTCGAAGGCGATCCTGAATGTCGTGACTGTCTCTACGGCAAAGGTCGATGTTTCGATGGCGAGCGACGTCATCGTGCTGGTGATGACTGTGCTTTGCGTGAGCGTCTCCGTGGCGGTCTCGGTGGGCGCATCAGCTCCCAAGGTCTGGTAAGGCGGGGAAAGGCAGGATGGTCAGTTTTGTCATTTGAAACATGGTCATTGGATGTATTTCCACATTCGGTGGTATAAAAAGATTGCTGTGCTCACCTCCGTCACGAGCTCGGTCACGGTTGTCACGAAGCTGGTGGCTATGGTCGTGGTGAACGTGCTCGGTGCGCCACTGAGGTCGAGACAGTCACACACGGAAGACAGCGCGGGGCCGTCAGCATAGCCAGCGAGCGCATCCGGTGTGGGAGCGTCCCGCTTCTTCGCGGTCAGGGTCGGGAAAGCACACCCGGCGAGCGCTTCAAACACCGTCAAGACGGTCACGGTGGTGGTCGTGGTGGACGAAATTGACTCCTCGACGATGGATGTCTGGTCTTCCGTGGCGGTGATTGTTGTTGTCATTGAAGCAGGAGCTGTCGATCGAATCGTCGTCATTAATGTGGAAGTCACGGTCCTGTGGTTTGTCAGATGGACCCTCCGATGGAGCAGCAGGGCACAGTCGGGTGAGGCAAGGGTTCTTACTGGGTATCATCGGTGACCGTCGAAGTGACTGTGGCAATGACACTGCCTACGATGGACAGGTAACTCGAACAGAAGTCGGACGCTGCGGCCTGCTCACTCTCTGAGAAAGCTGTGAGCCGACGGTGCTACACAACTCTGAGCTAATCGAGTTGGTAGCGGCGCTCGTCGTCGAGGCACTAGAGGATGGGACGCTCAAAGAGTCTGGCACTGAGCTCGACGAGCTGGACGACGAAGCGCCAGTGGTTGGCCGTGTAGCCGAGGTGACCTGGGGCAGGTCATCGCCAGCGAAACGGTATCTGAGGATGAACTGCTGGCCAGAGACAAGATCCAGCAGAGCAAAGGCGGCAAGCGCAGTGGCCTGTCCGAAGTACATCTCTGACGTTGAGGGGACTCTCGCCCTGTTTCTGAGCTGGTACTGAGGGGCGGAGTCTTCGAGTGACGATTAACTCTTGGGGCATGTCCATATAAGGACATACAAGATTGAGTCGCCCCTGACTTGAGTAGGCATTGCGTGCTTGGTCAACCACGACAGGCTTGGCGTTCGCTTGAAAATTCAGCTAGCACGCACCATTATTGCCTGATGGCGCGGAGGAACAGCCCAGGGATCGCCAGTATCTGGGTGAGCAATGCGGGCGCGACCTGAGTCGAACGCAGCTGGGACGAACTGGGCCAAGACAATGCGCTTGCTCAGCCTTGCTGCCAGCACATGTCTCGGCTCTGTCCCAGATCACTAATTTGCGGAAGTGATTTCTCCGGGCTGAATACGCAGACTAAAGACCTGGCATTCCACCTACCGCTCCTCAGCTCTCCGCGGCCCGATCTTACGCACTCAATGCCGACGGCGTGTGTTTTCGGTCGTCCAATTTACGGCAATACGGATTGCTTGTGACGCTGCGTGATTCCTCTCGAGCACTTCACCTTGGTACGCGGCTGAAAGTATCAAACTGAGATCTCTCGGTGTAAAGCTGTGGAGAAAAGGCATTGTGGATGTCACCGGCGCAGAACAAGCCAAGAGCGAGCACCATGAGAACAACGCGAACACGTCCCTGCTTCTCGCAGATGCAATGATTCACTGAAGACTGCCAGCGAACAATGCCATGGTCCGACAACTGCGGCGCGGGTGAGACACGGCATTCGAGCTGCCAGCAGCGTGGCGCAAACCTGCACAGCAAGGGCGACCTGTCCGAGACAATACCCGATCAACCGAAGTCATGTGCTGCGCTGTTTCTAGGGATTGTGCGAGGCGTGTAGCGCGTCCTTGTCGGACCGCACTTTCGCTGAAGACTAGACATCGGCGCGCTCTACGGAGGTTAAGTGATGCGTTGGGGGGTTTTTGAGACAGTGTGCTCCTATCAAGGACCAAGCTTTGACCTCGGCGGCTCTGCACGTCGGTTCTGGGATAGTCCACTGGTGATGCGGGCTTTGGTACGGAGAGGTCCGTACCGTAGACAGCCTAGACAAGATGGACAACATCTTGGCATTAGTATACTATCTTCCGAGCTACGACGTGGGGCGACGAGAGCGTGCACACTTGACATGACGAGGAAAGCATCTCGACAATAGCTGTTCTCGGCTCATCCCCACCATCTCGGCCCCCACAGGCTGTGATGCTTGGAAGAAAGGTGAGTGACACGTCAGGGTGCATGATGGGTATCCTGCACAGGAAGTGAAAAGGGTCCAGGCTATCTCTGAGAAGGGTTCCGATCGCCGATGGCTTCAGCCTCGATACATAGGCGGGTTATCATCATCATTCATTGTCAACCGATGCAATGTCACGATGCATCTGACATGAGGCGGGCCGCAGCGGACCTTGTAATTAGGGTCCCTTGTCCAGTACGGAGTACCTTACGGGCCACTCCATTGTATTGGATGCTGGAGGGGACCGGGTCGCCGTAAACGGCCTAGCGTGCGATGAATCATTTTCGATTCATCCCGGGTCCCACAGATGCTCGGCTGGCCCTGGAAAGACGCGGGGTTGGCTACTGAACAACGCTGCACACTAAATACGCCAACTATATAAACAACAGGACAGGACCGTGAGCACGTCATCCACATCACGAACCTCAACATCGACACACACCAGACACCGCTTCTCCAATTCGCCAGCCCGCATTACACCCTTGAACCAGGCAGCCACAAGCCACACCCCCCATGAGCACAGACACCACCACCACCACAGCAACAACCACCACCAACACAATGCCCCCCAAGATGGACTACTACGACATCGCCATGGCGCCCCCGGTCGCCCAGACGGCCTGCTCCGTCAACCCCTGGAAGGCCCGCCTGGCCCTCAACTTCAAGGCCGCCGACTACGCCACCACCTGGGTCTCCCTCCCGGACATCCCCTCCGTCCGCGGCTCCCTCGGCGTCCCGCCCTGCCGCCGCCACGCCACCGGCGAGGAGTACCCGACCTTACCCGTCCTCGTCGACCACAGCACAGGCACCAAGACGGGCGACTCGTTCGATATTGCCGTCTACCTGCACGAGACATACCCCGACGCCGGCGCGGGCAACTTGTTCCCCGCACAGGACGACCCTTCCCTGCCCGAGAGCAAAAAGGTCACGTACACCTTCGGCCAGGAGCTCGCGCCGTGGATGCCGCCGCTGTCGGACCCGCACCCGGACCCGCGGTACGCCGCCTACGCTCGGTTCAACCGCGAGGTCGACCTCGCCTTCACCACGCACGTCGGGCTCATGGGGCAGTTTATACCGCTCGACAGCGAGGCCAGCAGGCAGGTTTTCCTCGACCGTGCGGGCCTGACGAGCTGGGAGCAGATCGGCCTGCCCGGGGATGTGCGGAAGGAGATGCTGGGCAAGTTTAACGAGACGCTGGCCGACATGGCGCGGCAGCTGTTTAAGAATTCGGAGGAAGGGCCCTGGATCGCGGGGGACAGGGCGACGTATATGGATCTGATGCTGGGTGGGTGGCTGATGATGGCGAGCCGGACGATGCCGAAGGAGGAGTGGGAGGCGATCAAGACCGGGAATGGGGGCGTGTTTGGGAGGCTGTTTGACGCGTTGCAGAAGTGGACGGAGGTCAAGTAGGGACAGGGACTAAAATGCAGGTGGGAGGTGAAAGATGAGTTGGTCTGAATACAAAAATAGACATAAAGAAGAAGCCGCTCGCGAACAATGCGACGCATTATACCCTCTCCAGCAGTCAGCTAAATTGGCCTCCGAGTTACTGTTCTTTATTAAAGCTTTAGCATTGTTTAGGACATCGCAAGTATCCGTGGACACACGGCAGCGTAAAACACCAGTATGGGCAGGACCATGGGTAGTACACAGAGGAAAGTATGTAAAGGTGCAGGCAGTTGAAGGAAGAGGCTGCTCTGCTAGGACGTAACTTGCATCATCGTCGCACAATAGTTCCGGCAGGAAGCAGCGTAGGCAAAAGATCCGGGCGGCCTCGGCCGACTGCACGTTCCCAAGCCGTGCTGCTTTACATTCGATGTGCAATGCGTCCGCCTTCATCGTTAGTTCATCCATAATACGGTCCGCACATGGCCTAGTTTCGGTGCAGAGCCTCATAATACCAGGATTAGAGGCACACTTGAGGTCGTACGGGTGCCCGATCATTCGCCGTGCCTGCAACCCGAGTGGCATGCTGACGGCCAGAAGCGGCCGCGTGTGTGCGCCGGACGCATCGTGCTGGACCGTCTCTGCTGGTCTCGTCCTCGCAGAGCTCCCGGCAATAAAGTCCCAGCCACGCAGTCAATTGTGTGCCTGAGCTTTTACCAGATGCCCGGGTCCAAATGGAGGGGGGCGTCATTCAGGAACGTGGCACAGTAACTTTTTCTTGCAAAGCAGTTGCGGGTGGGTGTCCGCAGTGGCAGCACTCGAGGGGCGGGCAGGTTACACTTCAGACTTTGGGCCACCCTTGTCCCCGTGGCTGGCAGGCAGTGACCCCATTGGCCGGGTTGACATTGTGGTGTGTGAGCAGAGGTGCTTGTCTGGGGGTTGGCCCTGCGTGGTGGTAGGGGTCCTGGTTTACTCCAGTCCGGAGCCTCAACGTCAGCTTGGACGCTGTGGGCGGTAAAATGTAATTGAGCAGGAAGGAAAACTAAAATCAATAGGCCTACCCAGATGCAATTGACCGTTCCCCCTGATGGCACAACCAGATCGTGGCTTTCATTATCCCATTGCGGTCACGTTGCATCGCTGTCAGCATCAGGGCAATGCTGTGCGTTGGTAGTGGTTGACTCTTGCGGGTTCATCGATTCGACGCATGGGACGATTGCTTACTGGACGGGGCTGGTTGACTTTCCACGTCCCGGCCGAGACTCAAAGCACATGCACGCCATAATTCTGCCCTGGCTAGACGCGAAAGGGAATGTCCCAAGGTATCATTGTCACGCACACGAAGGAGGGGTCGCCATTGCGGGTGTGGACCTTGTAGGGCTGTGGCATCCTGTTCGTCTTTGACGGCCGCGAACAATCACGAAGAGCACAAAGATGTATATAAGCACCCCGATCTCCCCTCCATCCAGCAACTGACATCTCTATAGCATCAGCATCACCATCATCCTCACCTCCAACAGTCCCTCCCACAGCACCTCCAAGACCAACAACCCTCCACCCACCATGAAGCTCTCCCTCGCCATCCTCGCCACCGCCGCCGCGACCGGCACCACCGCCGCGACCTTCAAGGAGACGGCGCTGAACAAGCACAACGCCGCGCGCGGCCACCACCACGACCTCAAGCTCAAGTGGAGCGACTCGCTCGCCAAGATCGCCCAGGGCCACGTCAACTCGTGCGAGTTCAAGCACAAGGTCGAGGGCACCTACGGCCAGAACATCGGCTGGACGTCCTGGACGGGCGGCACCGCCCCGAGCGCCGTCACCAAGATGTCCGACATGATCGGCAGCGGGTGGTACTCGGGCGAGCTCGCCGCGTACAAGAACTACTGGGGAAAGGAGCCGAACATGGACAACTTTGAGAAGTTCGGCCACATGACTCAATTAATCTGGAAATCGACGACCTCAGTTGGCTGCGCATACAAATTGTGCAACGGGGGCAAGGCCTATTTCTTTGAATGCAACTATCAGGCGCCTGGTGAGTTTTTTCTTTTTTTCTCTTTTTTTTCTCCCTTGTTTTTTTCTCTCTCCCCCCCTTGCCTTTCCTTCAGCTTTCCTTTATGGCTCCTTTAGTACTTGTAGGCCTATGTTGTTTGTTGTGTTTCCGCGAATCAGTTGAGGCCGGGAAATGAACAAAAGTCCTTTATGTGCTAACATTGGTAACCAGGTAACTACGTGGGCCAGTTCGCCAAGAACGTCCCCAAGCCCAGATAGACGTGTCGCCGGGCGCAGCGATCCCTCCTATACGCGAGCATGCAAGACCCTTTGAAGGAAAGAGTGTCAGGCAAACCGGCAGCCAAACTGTCGACCCATTCGGGCGGCGGCGCGCCATCAACTTCAAAGAAAAACTTCTTCCAAAAGGGGCAGCTTCGCTGAGCTGCTTTTCTCCTTTCCTATGTACTTTCGCTCATGTCGTCTTTGTTTTCTTCTTGCCCTACTCTAAGGGTATACCATCTTCTATGCTTGTACATACTTTACCGCTTGGGCCTGTTTCTCCTAGAAATGCCCAGGTACATATATAGAAAGCACAATATATAGCCCATCACGTCTCTCCTGTCTGTCATGAAAAGCATGCTCAATCACGCGCGCCGTTCTGCTTGCTATTACCATGAGGTACCAGCGAGAAATCCTGGGGTCTCGGCCAATGTTTCTTTGCCCAGCACACCGGAACCCACAGCTCTGGATTAATATAGTTACTCGCACATCGAATCGTGTATCCAACGCCCCAGCAGCCTCCTCTCCCATTCTCTACACATCGCAGCTCACCCTCTGCGTACTTCCCTTTGCCGTCCTGCACCAATCCTGACTAATCACACAACCCTTCACCACCGCCAGGCAATAAGAGACAGGCCTCGGCCGTAAGCTCGCCGAGCCGCGCGCGGGAATCGGCCTGGTTTCCTCGCATGGAGCGAGGTCATGACACATACTGTTTCGAAACGTGCCGGCCCTGATCCGTCGCGTGGGAATGTTCGAGCTAAAAGATGATGGGGGTTCCTGTTTCGGCAGGAGGTGATTTGAGCTACAGGGTGCGGAGATGGCCAAGTCCGCCGGGGCTCGGCGCTCCGAGGCGGCGGGGTGGGGCCGACGGTCCAGGGCTTCACGGTGTTCGTGTGTGTGTTGCAGGTGCGGTGTGCCGTTGGCAGTGAGCTGGATGACAGTCATATATAAGTCCAGCAAATAGTTCCTGGTGCTCTCCTTCAAACTCGGCAAGTGCCCGTGGAAAGACGGCCCTCTTTTGTATCTCGGCAACTCCCCGAGGAAAGACAGGCCGAGGTTGCCACACCCGCACAGGGCGACGACTCCACTTGCCTTCGGAACGGGTCCCGATTCCCGCAGGTGCCCTCGAGTCTCCTATTCCCGTTATCTCGGCCACCCCCTGGTGGGCCCGCGTCATCGGGGTCGCAGTTGGTTGCTTGCAATTCTTTCCCCTCCGCCTTGCGGCTCTTCTTGATCCATTTGTCCCCCCTCGACAACTATTTTGCCCCGACTTCGAGGTCTTGGCATTGACCACAACGGGGACAGCAACAAGAAGGCACACCCAACCTTAGCGTATAATGCGTACCGTGGCTGGCGTCTCAGCTCTGACTTGGTCATTTTCGAGGTAGAGCTGGACCGACTAGTACTGTGTACCACCATGCCGGCGGAAAAGCAGTCCCGAGACCGGAGCTCGTCCTCGAGCACCGACTACACCGCCGTCACGGGCAGCCACCCCGATAAGGACCATGCCAACGACGAGATGTCGAATGCCGTCGGCCAGGACAAAGACCTCGAGGCGGGCCGAGATTCACGTGCTGGAAGAAACAATGCGCCGCCAATGCCAACCGGCCTGGCGAGCCACGACGGCCTAGAGATGCTGTCGCGGGAGCCCACGCGCGGCAGTCGCCGAGGCAGCCTTGACGAGACCGATGCCGACACTGGGGACCGCAGACAATCTCGACCTCACAGCACGACAACAAGCGAGGTCGACCACACCGAAATACGCCCAGCCCCAGCAAGCCGGACACAGAGCCGGGCGTCGACCTCGCGCAACAGCACCTCCGCAGCAGCAGCATCCGCCCCGCTCGCCCAGATCACGAGCGTCATCGAGATCCCCGACAGCTTCTACGACACGCTCAGCAAGCGGCGCAAGATCATGCTCGTGTGCTTC
The DNA here is from genome assembly GCA_001566295.1 of Microdochium bolleyi. Lineage (NCBI taxonomy): Eukaryota > Fungi > Ascomycota > Sordariomycetes > Xylariales > Microdochiaceae > Microdochium > Microdochium bolleyi. The sequence goes on from KQ964271.1 coordinate 129,520, forward strand.
TGCTCCTTCGCTGCGTTCCTCTCGCCCATTTCGAGCACGGCCAACCTGTCCGCAACGCCCGAGATCGCGCACGAGTTCACCACGACGGGCAGCGTCATCAACCTCTCCAACGCACTGTACCTGCTCTTCATGGGCATCAGCCCCATGTTCGTCGGGCCCCTGAGCCAGGTCTTTGGCCGGCGCGCCGTCAACATCGTCGCGTCCTGGGGATTCCTCGCGGCGTCCATCGGCTCCGCCCTCTCCCCGAACATCACCTGCTTCTTCGTCATGCGGGTCATCACCGCTGTCTTTGGCACGGCTTTTATCCTCGCTGGCAACGCCGTCGTGTCCGACATCTACCGGCCCGTCGAGCGCGGGACCGCCACAGGGTTCCTCCTCATTGGGATGCTTGTCGGGCCGGCGTTCGGGCCCTTCATCGGCGGCGTAATCGTCACCTACACCTCCTGGCGTGTTATTTTCTGGGTGCAGACCGGCCTCGCCGTCCTCGCCCTGCTCGGGTCGTACCTAATTCTGCCTGAGACCATCTACCATAAGCGCTGGGACGACCTCGCCGGCTTCTCCGGGACTCAGCGCGCCCGCGCGCTCGGCCACATGGTCAACCCACTGCGCGTCATCCGGCTGTGGCGCTACCCCAACGTCCTCCTCGCCGGGCTCGCATCGTCCAGCCTGCTGTGGAACATGTATTCCTTACTAGCTCCCGTGCGCTACGTCCTGAATCCGCGGTACAACCTCACGACGCCCATGCAAGGCGGCTTGTTCTACCTCGCGCCAGGGGTAGGCTATCTGACGGGTACGTTCTTCGGCGGGAGGTGGTCCGACTTCATGGTGCGCCGGTGGATCGCGAAGCGCGGCGGAGAGCGTGTAGCAGAGGACAGGCTCCGCGCTGCCGTGCCTGGCATAGTCGTCGTCGCGGCGTGCATCCTCGTGTACGGGTGGACCGTGGAGAAGGAGGTTGGGGGGATCCCGCTGACCGTCGTCGTCATGTTCCTGCAGGGCGTGGCCCAGCTCCAATGCTTTCCAAGTTTGAATAGCTATTGTCTCGACGTGATGCCAGGCCGGAGCGCCGAGGTGATTGGGGCCAACTACGCGATGCGGTATCTGGCGGCGACGGTGAGCATCGCGGTGGTGCTGCCGGCGATGGAGCGGATTGGGGTGGGGTGGTTCTCGACCATTTCGGCAGCGCTGATGGTCGCGGCGAGCTTCGGGACGGTGTACAATGTGCGGTATGGTCGGGAGATGAGAGATAAGGTCGATGAGCGGAAGAGGGTGAAGCTCGAGATGGAGAGGGAGAGGAGGAGGAGGAAGCTCGAGGGTGGGGCGGATGCCGTTGTGGGGCCGATGGAGACGGGGAAGTAGCGATCAATGATATCGAACATTGAGTGTCGATAGCTGTGGATTGAGGGACCTTGATGCCTTGGTGCCTTGACGGAACAATGTTTGTTCAGGGCCGTGACTTGCCAGTTTAGCTGCGGCTCATCATCGCCGTCGGCGGCGCCTCCCGCCACAGCCACACGTCGTCCACCCCTGTAGCACAACATCGACCACCAGCCTGTCATGCATCACCAGTCCATCACCCATCAATCATCCCCCACCGACCATCACTCCGACCGTGACCATCACCGCCATGGCTGACACGACTCGCCCCGAGACGCCCCCTCCTGGAACCGACATCAGCACGGTTGGCAAATACCCGTTCTTCCTTTACCGGAAGGCATGCGTGGCAGCCGCTGCCCGGAACTACGACGAGGCTAACGATCTGTCTCACTGGCTCCTCATGCAGCCAGACTGCTCCCCCAGGTGCGAGGCCGGCGCCCACCTCATCCTCGCGCACGCCCCCGACTACGCAGAGATGCAGCTCGAGCACGCCGAGCGCGGCCTCAAGATCTACGAGGCCGTCGAACCACAGATCCCTGGCGAGAACCCCCGCCGCGAGAATATCGTCTGGTCACTCCAGCGCGCGCGTACCATCGTCAACACGGCCCGGGAGCGTCTCAAGGAGCGCGAAAAGAACCCAGAGCACTACACCGAGGAGGAGGTCAAGGCCATGGACCAGGCATACCTATACGACTTCTGGGAGCAGGAGGCCGATGCCGCAGCCGAGACTGCGAAAGCCTTCCTCTATGATGAGGGTGTCCGCTACTGGCTCGACAGAATCCAAGCCGCAGTCGCCGAGGGAGACAGGGCGATGCTCTGGGTCCGAATCGCAAATCTGGAGGAACAATCGCAGCCCTCCAGGGCATTTCACTGGAATCCGAGCAGGGTTGCTGCTGGCCGTGCTCGTTGCGTTTGGACCGCTCTTTAAGTTGGTTGGCCACGGAACCCAGCTGTAATCAGGCTTAACCATTTGCGGTGGAGGACAAAAGTCCACGATACTCAGGTACTCAGGTTCAACAGCCTCCTCATGCGCCAGGTTTTGAGCAAAGAATCACCTTGAAACGCTGTTCACAATGCAGGAGCATATCTAGCATTGGACAAGATACAAATGCGAATGGAGGAGGGTTCATAGGGGAAGTAGCACACAAAGACAGATCTCCCACGCCATCCGCCACGCGCACGGATATGACTGCAGAGCGCTGCTTGGCGAGTGCCGCGCTTAGGAAGGCGAAGGATAAGATTGATAAGCGGATGCAGGTGAGGCTCGAGGCGGAGAAGGAAAGGATGAGGATCCCTGCCCTCATTGAACGCGAATGTGACGCCGATGTGGCCACCGATATAGCCGTCGGAGTTAGACCACCGGCGCTAGCAGACTGCCAAATTGAGACGCTGCACAAAGAGTATTATCGCCGGCTAGCTCCGGGTGGCGTCACTGATCATGCTCCCTTCTCCCCCCTCCGTCAGCAAACAACCCCTTTCTGGAAAGTCAGCCTGAAGGGGAAATTTTGGAGTTAAGCTCGGCGCGGAGAACCGCTGCTTTCTCTCCGAGTGGCGCGATATCGCGAGGTTCGGGAGTCCATACTCGCGCATGCAGGCAGGATCGGTACATTGATTCTGTCCATGATGCTTGCGTGGATGTCACGTAGACGGATTGCCAATCGTGCTGGTGCAGTCTATATATTGCGGCCTCCCACGAGCATTTCGTGAGCTTGATATTCCCATCACCAACATCATCATCACCAGTAACAACAGTAGACATACACCTACGGCAACCATTGCTTACTGTTCAATTCCCCAATATCCTTCGACCATACCAACTGCAACGCTCCATTCAAATACCTTACCTATAAACATCCCCATCGCCATGTCTCACGTCAAGAACATTGCCATTGTCGGTGTAAGTCCCCTCTCACCCACACATATGACCACCACCACCACCACCACCACCACCACCGTCACGAATTATTCACTAACACCACCCACAGGCCACCGGCACCGTCGGCGCATTCATCACCAAGTCCCTCCTCGCGACCGGGAAGCACTCCGTCACGGCTCTCACCCGCTCCGCCGCCAACCCCGACGCCTTCCCCGCGGGCCTCCAGCTCGCCGAGATCTCGTACTCGGACCCGGCCACCATCGTGCGCGCCCTGCGCGGCCAGGACGTGCTCATCATCACCATGTCCGTCCACGCGTCCGCCGAGTCGCAGCTGACCCTCATCGACGCCGCCGCCGACGCGGGCGTGCCCTACGTCATGCCCAACGACTGGGGCTTCGACGTGTCCCGCGACGACATGTACCGCGACGCCTTCTTCCACCTCGACTCCAAGGCGGCCCGCGCACGCATCGAGCAGCGCGGCGTCAGCGCCTGGGTCAGCGTCATCTGCGGGTTCTGGTACGAGCACAGCCTCGGCTGCGGCCTCGGCACGTTCGGCATCGACTGGGACAAGCGCGAGGCCGTGCTGCTCGACGGCGGGGACGCCACGCGCATGAACACGTCGACGTGCGCGTACGTCGGGCAGGCCGTGGCCGCGCTGCTGTCGCTGCCCGAGAAGGCCGCCGAGTCCGCCGCCGGTGGCGCCAGCCTGGAGCAGTTCAAGAACGACTACGTCCGTATTTCCGAGTTCACCGTGACGCAGCGGGAGATGCTCGACGCGGTGCAGCGCGCGACGGCCACCGCGGACGCGGACTGGGCCATCACCCACGAGGACTCGCGCGAGCGGTACAAGCGCGCCGCCGCCGAGGTCGTCAAGGGCAACTACGCCCTGTTCGAGACGGCCATGTACTCGCGCGTGTGGTTCCCCGATGGGAGCAGCCTGTACGAGGACCGGGGGTTGCATGATGAGATCCTGGGGCTGCAGAGGGATGGGCTGGACGAGGCGACGAAGAGGGCTGTCGAGAGGGGTCTGAAGGGTTACTGATGGCGCAGGTATTTGCAATCGCAAATATAGACTTGCCCGCGACTGACTTTTGTGTTTGGTCTTTTGAGGTAGTTGCTTGTTTTCATTGCACGTGAGCGGACATAGACACGATGGGACATTTTAATGGAATCATGTGTTTGTTGGCTATTATGTGGTAGAATGCATCGCGTTGATTCGTAACTGTGATCGAAGCCAACTATCGGCCCGACAATGAACGTCTGAAAATCATACTAGGACTAGGTATCGCATGTGAACAACAATCAACCCTCATCAACCAGCAACCGCTTAGAACAGCGCAGCAGCGATGCCGGCGACCAGGAGGCCCTGCACGGCGGGCGTGACCATGGCGCCAGCCCCGGGGACGTTGGTGGGCTGGATGGTGGTGCTGACGACGCTGGGCGTGCTCACGGTGGCGGTGACGCCGCCGGTGGTGATGGTGGTCGGCACCATCGTCAGGCCCGTCGAGACGCTCGGGGTGCCCGTCGTGCCGGTGCTGCCGGTGTTGCTGCCGGTCGGGGTGGGGACGGGGCCGCCGCTGTTCCAAAATAAGAGGATTAGCACTCTGGCTTCACCAGGGGGAGAGACAAACTGGGGTTCCTACGTGGTGTTGGCGGCGGCAAAGTCCCAGCCGCAGTCGCGCATGAGCTCAGCGACCTCGTTGTCGTCGTTGGCGTTGGCCATGCCGTTGGCCTTGACGCACGTGGCGCACTCGCTGATGCGGGCCTGGGCGCTGGGCTCCTTGCAGAAGCAGTTGTTGTAGACAATGTCGTCGTCCTCGTTGGAGTTGTCGTTGTCGGCCTGCAGCTCGCAGCGGCGCGAGAGGTCGATGGTCGCCTGGCAGATGTTGCGGCAGGCCATGGGCACGTCGTCGGCGTCGACGGTCGTCTCGGCGGCACCGAGGGCCGCGAGGGAGAAGAGGACGGCGAAGGTGGTGGAGCGCATTTTGGCTGGGTGGCGGTGGTTGTTATTGGTGGTGGTGGTGGTGGTAGAGTAAAGTGGTGGCTGGCTGTGATGGTGTTGGCTGTGATGGTGTTGCTCGATGTTCTCCTTGTTTCGATATCCAACGGCAACTACACATCGTGGGACCTATATACCCGCCCGAGGCACACGACATCATCGCCAAGACCCGACATCCTGCAGCAGCGGGAACAGCGCAGCGTGGCTTGGAGGCCCGGGCTGGGGGTTGGAGAATTCCGAATTACGTGGTTGCCAAGCCGCCCATCACAACCCATCGGGCAATGATGGACAGGCCAGGAGACCCGTGGGCTGTGGAACATTCGGGTCCATACCCCAGGAAAAGAAACACGGCAGCGCCTAGCCTGGTCGCCGACCCTGTTTTTTGTTGTTGAACCGCAGTGCGTGCCCGCAGATTCCGCGCAAGAACAACGACAGTCTCGGCAAGCAAGTGCCTTGGCTAGTCGCGCGGCAGTGGCTGTTTCACTGTGCCAAGTTGCCCACAACTGCCAAGCAGCACCCAGGCGTGGCCCAGGCTCAAGGTCTCGTGAGGCTGTCTAGTGGGCTCGGGTGGGCTCACCCAGAGTTTGTGCCCAGCACAGGAGAACAAGTCGATGCTAGACAACGCAGCTCCAAGAGCACAGCCATCGCGAGCCAGCTGGAGCCAAGAAGCCTTGGACTGGAGACACGAGCAGCAGCGATCTCGACCCCACGAGGCTGAGTTTGTCACGTACGCGCAACACATTTTGCGATGTACTGCTGCTGCCTTGCGAGAAAGACGATCACTTGCTTGTCATAGTCAAGAGCCGCGTTGCCGATGCACACAATGCCACACGCACACACATCGTGCAAGAGTCAGGCCACCGCGCCGCCAAGAACGAGCATTGTGACGCCTGGGACGACCTCTGGCAGCGGCACTCTCTTTCCCCGCCAGCGCATCAATCACAAGTCCCGCGGTGAATAAAACCCCTGAACCTTGCCCCGTGCGGGCAGGCAAGGCAGTGCTGTGGCGCACACGACGTCAGGGCCACTCTAATCGCGATCTTTCTGGGGGCCGCCCAGGGGCTTGCCCGCTGGGATGGCCACCCTTATGAAACCTTAATCCGTGCGAGCCTCTTTGTCTGGGGCCGCCCCGACTGCCGCGAGTCGCGCCCCTGCTTGGAGCGTACAGGGATGACATCATGGCCTGGCCACAATGGCAATGTCCAATTTCTGCCCACCTCACAGTGTTTGAGAGGGTGACGCTGTGGCCATGTCATGAGGAGCGGCAGTTTTAAGAAGTCGCCAAGGCAGCCTCAGCCTGGTCTCTGACGTGGTGGTTAAATTTAGAAAATGGTGCTTGCTTTCCGGACCAGCTTGGCGGTCCGGAAACTTCCATTGATGGTTGGCAGAGTGTGCGGTCTGGCTCGACAGTTTGCTGCCGCATCATTTCCATGACCGCAGGTTACAATGATCTGGTGCATGTGCTTGAACCACTGAGCATTTTCAGAGACCTCGAGGAGAATCTTCAACCATTTTTAAGTTGGCAATGCGATGCGCCGCGGTCAGAAGTGGCGATATGGTCTAGATGCGACTATTCTAATGATGCATTCCGGCTCCGATCTCGGACCAGTTGCTTTACCGAGGGACATGAGCCATGCACCACCGACAAATGGCCAAGACCATCACAGACAACCTGGCAGGTGTCCAGAAGTCGCCAGGGTGTCTGTGCCCTGCTGCTGACAAGGCCTGGTGGTCCTCCTAATTTAATGCTGGTGCTGAGTATCAAGACATGGCACTGAATCGCGGTGTGACAGAGGCCGGCCCGGGTTGTTCGGTGTCATGGAGCCCTAGGGAATGCCAAGATGTTGGTGAGGCTCCGATGGCTCTCCGGGCCTGCCCGAGCGATTGCGCCCCCTTCCGGCCAACGACGATCTCTGGGCGGCCTCTGGACGGGATCCTCGCCGGGGAAGTATCGGGGCTTGTAGGCGATACAACCACGATTCAAGAAGTGCAGGGGCCAACGCGAGCACTGCTTGGCTGGATCTGCAAGGCTCCAAAGCCACGTCAAGTAGTGATAGACAGGATCCAAGGAGGCTGTGAAGCAAACGTTAGGCCGCAGCGTTCATGCCCTTGCGCAACTTGTATTCCAAACCACTTCTTTGCTGTATTGCCGGGACAAGCTGCCGCCTGTGTCGGCGGCGAATGGCACACTTTGTGCCGGCATCGTAGGGCGGGCCATGGCGGACCCGCTAAACTGTCTCGTCTTCACCCACTGCCCCCAACCGCGGTTTCGCTTCTAGTCTATATGAGTCAAGTCATGGTGGATAATGCCGGCATATGGAAGGCAGGCAACAGGCGAGGTTTTCCACCTGAGGCCGGGCAGAAACAACGAAACTCATTTTTGGTTTGCACATTTTCATACTCGATCTCAATAATTGCATCAGCATGTATGCTTAGAGTGCAGCTTAGTAGTGCTCGACGTGGTATGGCGCAGCCTCGATGCATGCTTCCTGTCGCTTAATTTGCTCATCTAATCGTGCCTCCGAGAGAGGTTCAAGCCCGGCACATCTTGCCATCTTGGGCCACAGTCCAAGCCTCGCTGCCAACGCCCTTGAGAACGTAGAACAGGTTCTGAGGATCCCACTTCCTCTTGACATCCAACAATCTCCGGTAGTTTGCGCCAAAAAACTGCTGTTGCCAGTTTGGCTGTCTGAAGTCCGCCTCGTTCATGTAAGAGCCGCTACCAGGTGTGACAGCCTCGATCTGAGGCATGAAGACCTCGGTGATCTTTCTCTGATCTGCCTCGGAATTCTCCTGAGATCCGGCGGCGTTCCAGTTGGAGATGAGCTGGAGCTGGATGAGGGTGTCACGCCAAGCTGGCAGGACGGAGTTGGCGGGTGTGTTGGGCAGCTGCTTGTAGGAGCCGGCGCTTCCGGCGAGGAGGAGTCCCGAGGATGTGAAGTTGGCCAGGACAGCCTGGAGGGCCTCGTTGTTCTGCTCGACGACGTTGCGGGGGATTAGGCGGCCTCCAAACTGGTATCTCTGCACCTCGAATGAACCCTGGGGCAAGGGACCAAGGTATCGTGCGAAATGGTCCCGGTAGGGGAGTGCGCTGTAAGCAATGGGAAGCTGTACGCCCTTTGAGGTGACGAAGTCGGTGAAAGGCTTCAGGATGACGTTTTGGACATCCGCTGCCGTCTTGTTCCATGCAGTGAGAGGCTTGAGGACCAGGTAGTTCTTGGTGGCAATGTACACCACCATCGCCCCGTTGTCGACCATCGCCGGCAGCTCGCTGTGGAACTTGGCGACGATGTCCTGGAAGATTTGTGGTGTTGTGGAAGAAGCAAGGAGCTGGAATGCGGCACCGCCAACGTCGCTCGCGGCATAAGCCTTGACGACCATGCTCGTGACCACACCAAAGGTGCCCGCGCCGCCACCGCTGAGAGCCCAGTAGAGGTCCCTGTTGCGGTCGGGCGTAGCAACGACCGTGCTGCCGTCCGCAACGACAACTTCGTACGCCAACACCTGGTCAGCACCGAGTCCGAACTGCGTGCTCAGAGTGGAGTGCCCGCCACCCTGAGTGAAGCCGCCCGCCAGGCCAACGGTAGCGCATTCGCCAGAGACCACAGTGAGTCCTTGCGCGTGCGCGGCTTCGAGAATCTCGTAGCCGATGACGCCGGCTCCGACACGAACAGCGCGGCCGGCATATGAGGGTGCCTTCCAGTCCACAAATTCGATGTTCTTCATGCCCTGGGTCCAGATGGCGAGTCCACCTGCACCTGTGGAGCGGCCGAGGAAACTATGTAGAATCAGCACTCTGTAGCTTTCAAGGGGGGTTTTCAAGGAATGTTAAAGCAAATAGCAATACTCACTCATGACCTGTGTTGCGAACCACCGGACGGATGTTGTATTTTTTGGCGAACACGAGGGCGGCGGCAACATCGGCCGGCTTCGTGACCTTGACTGCGTAGCTGACGTGGTTGCCAAGTGTGCATGGCGTGCTCTTATCGGAGAAAGGGTTGCAGGTCTGGTTGGTGAAATAGGCCTGCATGATTGACGACGAAGACGAGACGCTGTGCGCGCGTTAACGACCAAAGATCAGCTTCATGGAGTTGGGGCACTGGCAAACTTACTGAGTCAATGGGTTATACCACTTCTGCTGCAGAGCGGTGCAAGCCGCCTCGTCGTAGTTGGGATCGTGGCACGGGTTGCCGATTGGAACCGTCTCGACCAGCGCGCCCCCGACAGTGCCGTTGAAGGCTGACCAGGTTGCTGGCGCTGGCCAGCATGGCTCCCCAGGGAGACATAGGCACTGCGAGGTAGGAAGCGCATGCGACAGACCGCCTTGGGACCCAAGGGCGGCCAGGCAAGCCAAAGAATGTGATGGTCGCATCGTGAATGTGATCTTACGAGGGGCAAAGGAACAAACAGAGACAAAGAATGACAGAGAGGACGGTTCGTCAGTGAAAGACAGTGAAGAAACACCAGGAACAGGTGCCGTGTTCTAGAAGATGCAGGTGCACATGTAACGCAAAGGTGCGCGAGCCGCATCTTAAAAGCAAAGGAGCTGTGGCGACATCCGCAGCTCCAGGGGCCCGGGAGCAGCACAGGGATGGAGATGCGACCTCCACCTGCCGGCCGTGATATCCGCATTCGCCAGGACCCTGGAGATCACAAAGTCGTGGAAAATGCTCCGACTCCACGGATGGCTGTGAGCGATGCATGATCTACGATCCTTGCATGCCCACGCTCCACGCCAGGTCGTTCGACAAGTGCTGGTGCTACCTGCCCGATGCAGAGGGGTTCCGTGGGGACCCACGCGACGCTAATCTTGAGTTCCGCGGTGTTGGTCAGGTAAATTTCGGATTCATGGCTTGTTTCGGCCGATGTCCCGGGCCTAGGGGGGTCGAGCCGGCATGACTACGGCAGGGCAAGGGGCGCTACCGACGGAAGCCACCCACATCCTGATCGGCCTTTGCCCCTGGGACTACCCGAAGCATTTAGGAGGCAGAACAACGCTTGCTCAGGGGGACTTTTCGAAGTACAAATCATTTCGGCAGCCGACTTTGTGCTTCGCACGCCACCGGGTAGTAGACCCGCCTCACCAACAACCACCTTTTTTATCCGTATTGTTGTTTCTATATAACAGCAGGTACGCCATGCCCGCACTGGCGATGCTGCTGTCACACGGATGCATTTCCGCCCACTGACAGCCCCCCCAATTTGGATGCGTTCGCTCTGCCTGACGAGAAGCAGACAAACTCCCCGCGGAGGCGAGCCATCGCCCCATTGTGTGGGACATTTCGCGCCGCTAGCACAGCCCTGATGGGTCTCGTTGCTTTGACGCTTCACCAGAGCTGAAGCGCTAATTTAACAACCCCTCTCGCGGAATTACCCCTGTGTGTAGCCAGAACCCACTAAAGCTGGCTCTCTTGGGAGACATGTCTCCGGAGTGCTTAGACTTCAACCCCATCAGCAAAGATGTATTGGGCACGCCTTCCAAGCCAACCCTTGTGCACCCGCGGAGCGGCTGCGCGCATAGGTGTCGCCTCGGTGCGAACGCAATCTGCTGGGCTAGTGCAGTATAGAGCGGCGAAGGCACTAAGATGTCAGCGCGGTCTTTCTCACCCTTGTCATAGTGCTGCTACGAGAACGTGGTGGCGCTGAGATAAAAGCCATATTGGTCTTGTGTGCTGAATGCTAACGATCTTTATTCGTTCTCTTGCTTTCCTAGGCGATTTACATGTTCTTGATGCCTCACGACGTTGCGTAATGCTTTGACTGTATTGTTGGCTTCAGCGCCGGCGCCAGGACATAAAACGGTGTTCGGGGGCTTGACAGCAACTACCGTAGAATTCTCTTTTGTGGGTAGACGACTGTCAATTCATCCATCTAAATCAATCATTGCATGCTCTTTCAGATGCCCCGTTACATATCCCCAATACGTCACAGCTGTGGATTTGTGAATGTTCATGGCTACTATTTTCGAGCCGTGCGAATCGGCGGCATGCGCCAACAAAAACGGCGGCACAGACAGCACTTTCTCGCTTTAACCTGTGATACGGAGGCCGTTGCAAAATATAATATTTTATTCCGGCATTCTGTTGTAGCACCGTCGTAGAGGCAGCTGCGCCGGCGGGCGAGCGCGAGCAACTCGACAGTCGTGCTGTCTACCCTACAGTGATTGCGCCCATCTGAATAAGTTAGTAGCTACGCGTAAATATCATAGTTGCCATTATGAGCTCTTGTCTTTAGCAGATTTGCGCATCACCTCACATCGACGTGTGCTGGCCAGCGCCGGCGAGCGACGACAGCTTAGCGGTCCAGTAGGAGCAAAAATGCAAGGAAGTCGTGCAAGGGCTCGGCTAAATGACAAAGAGCTCTTTCTACCTACCTCATCTCTCGCTCATCTTCTTTCCCTTGCAGAGCCAGATTCCAGGCAAGCACATGACGATGACCTGTGCCACTGTCTGAGCAGGAGGCAACAAATACTCAGCTAGAGCTGCCGAAATGGTCCACAGGTTCGGGCGAAAGGAGTCTTTTTCTGGGACACCCGATCTCGGCTGTTTGGACGATTGCCTACGCATTTTAACCGGCGTTAGGGTTGCTGAAGCATGGCCAAATGCCGGCCCCCTGATGGCGCCCGATCTAGGGCTCTCACCCTCTCCACCGCCCATGGACTGCCGATGCGGGGAAAGAGGCGGGCAGCCGTTGACTCCGCCCTGATTCCTCCAATAGGGTCCTCACCTGGTATAGCCAGCGTGGTAGCACTAGCTCTCGGCAGAATCACCACCGAACAAGCACTGCTGCAGTCGATGATCGCATCTCGCAGCAGTCACGATCGCCACCGGTATAAAATGTTGGGGGCCGGACGCTTGCCGTCTGGCTGGCCTGCCTGTCTGGCGCGAGTGGGAGCATCTATCTTGGTCCTGACAACACTGCTATTTTTCAGTGTCCTTCAGCCCGAACCCTGCAGGTCACATCTCGTCGACATCACACCGCTCCCAGCAATGAAGACGACACTAGCAGCCGTGCTCTCCGCCTGGTCGGTGGCGGGAATGGCATCACCACCGCCGCCAGCAGGGGGCTCACCCAAGCCAGCCCTGGGCCTGCGCAAGTTCTCCAGCCTCGTCATGTTCGGCGACAGCTGGACAGACTCGGGGCTGCGCGACTACAAGCCCGATGCCAACGGCAACATCGGGAAGCCTGTGAGTGGTTAATCCACTAGAAGCAACATCACTCGTGACATACTGACACTTCCTTGTCCAATTCTTAGTCCAACAACGCCTCCACGGGCGGCCGCGTGTGGCCGCAGTACGTCGAGCAGTACGCCGGCGTGCGGTCCTACGACTACGCCGTCTCGGGCGCCATGTGCGACGGGACCTACGGCACCGGCGGGCGCAACGGCGTCAAGCAGAACCAGATCCCGACCTTCCTCTCCAACAAGGCGGCCGTCAACCCGGCCACCGGCAAGCCCGCGATCGACGTCCCCGTCCGCGAGACCGTCTACGGCATCTGGATCGGCACCAACGACCTCGGCAACGCCGGCTTCCTCGCCGAGTCCCAGCAGCCCCGCACTTTGCCCGTGACGGCGTACACGGACTGCGTGTATGCTCAGCTCGACGCCATGTACGCCTCCGGCGGGCGCAGCTTCGTGGTGATGAACCAGGGGCCCATCGACCTCATCCCGCAGTACGCGCTGCCGGAGAACGGCGGCGTGGACGCGCCCAAGTTCTGGCTGGACAAGGTCAAGTACAATGCCAACATCACGCAGACGAGTGAGAAGATGCGCCAGTACATCGCGCTGGTGAATGAGGTGTACGACCTCAAGACGCAGGTCGATGTCAAGCTGAAGGGGAGGTACCCGGGCAGCCACTTTGCCGTGTTCGACACCAATGCCTTTGTGAGTTTTGCCCTTTCTGGCCTGGTCCAACTTGGTGTGAGCTTGTTTGTCCTTGCTCGAAGATATGCTGACTCTTCTTTCCAAGATGACGCACATCTGGCACAACCCGACACAGTTCTTCAACGGCACCGCGCCCGTCAATGTCACGTCGTCTATCAGGCAGTGCGGGGCGCCATGCCAGCCCGGCGAGATCAGGGACAGCTACATGTGGTACGACGAGCTGCACCCCTCGGAGCAGACGGATCGCATCGTTGCCAGGGAGTTCATCGAGGTCGTGCGCGGCACGAGCAAGTGGGCGACGTACTTGAAGGCTTGAGCTATGAGGGAAAAGAGAAGCCAGGGTAGCGGTGGGAGTTGTTATAAAGGAGCTGAGAACGTGTCAGTCGCACAGACGGCCTCGGCTCGCTATCGGTCTTCCACGCACAGTGGCTGATCTCGTCTCAATCTAATGCGAGAAAGTAACAAGATCTTTCAAGAGGTTAGGCAAATGTTTTGTGCCTAATTGGTGCGTGCCTTGGTCCAATCTCCCAACATCACTACACATGCTTGAGAGAGTTGCAGCAGAAAATCTACCCAGGACTAAGTGACTAAATCTACTTGGAATCGTGTATAAACTTGCACTCTCCTGCAATCTTTGACCACTCACATTGTATCGCCTTCTTGTCCACATACGTCATGCACTTCCCTCCTGGCGCGGACCGCGATGCTGTGTCAGCCATGCCGCGCAGTGCGAGGCAAATCACGCCAGCTGCAAGTAGATTGAGCCAGGCCGGATTCGATGGACACTTGCAGCACCTCGCTTGTTGCTGTGCAGGTTTGCGAGCTGGGAGGGCCAGGGACCAACGGCAGCCACCCCATGCCCCAAGAGGCGATCTTCAAAGACTCGCTACTGGCCTGTGACGAGTCCTCGTTGCCTCGTTCTGGACAATCCAGCCTCGGCCCGCCCTAGTCTGGGGGTCACATCCACGGCGGGGAACCCTGTCAGGGATCATCACCTCTGGCTGCTGGGTCCTTCAAGCAGCGCTGCGAGGACTGCTTATTGGTGCTTGTAGGCTCTCTGCTTTAGGGGATCAACACATTCTGCTCAATGTGGTTGGAGAAATATGTACATCTTGTCTACCATAGAGGCGCAAAATGCCCTGCTGATCACGGGCTCGTTTCCACTCCACCCTTGCTTCGGCAAGATGCTGTTGCTGCAGCACCCAAAGCGTATTGCATTTTCTCTCGGGCTGACATGTGTTCCTGGGAGACACTTCCCATGCACGCATCCTTCCTGGCCGGCTTCAATCGTGGTCCCAGACCCGTCAACGAGTAATGCGACCACGGCGATACGACACTTAGGACTCAGGACCAATGTGAGACGAGGTGATCTAACGGACAGATAAGGCCAAACGGACCATCATGATGCTCAACGGCGCGGCAGTGCTTCTCGCGACCGTGGCACTTGCGTGCCAGTCGCTGGCGGCGGAAGGAACGCCAGAGGTCTCTAGCTCGCTAGCAAGGAGGAATGTCGTCGAGCATGGTTTACTTGAAGTGCCTACTACACTCATGCCTGTCAACGAGGCGATACGAACAACAAGCGCAAACGGATTCTGGCAGACTTTCCTAAGCCATTACGATAGCACCACCACTGACGACGACAAGACGTCCACAGCCGTAGCATCACTACCGTCACAAACCGTGTCCACAGCATCGACCAGACGTCCAAGTACGACAGTTGGTCAATCATCATCATCTCGATCAACCTCTCCGTCACCTACCACAACCGCGACTCCCACCGCCAACTCCACCAGCAGCCCCCCGACATCGCTCAACGGCCTCTTCGACACCATCCTTGACGCCTTCACCTGCGGCGGCCAGAACAACCTCTCCGCTACCTTCTCCGGGCTCGCCAACCTGATTGGCGGGCTGGGCGGGGACCCGTTCTTCCTCGCGGCCGCCGAGGGCGCGCTGTACGGCAACTTCACACTTTTCGAGAAGCCGGCATTTTTCTTCGGGATCGGGATCGGCGACGCCGCAATCGTGGGTCTCAATGTGACGGACCAGGCCCACGCAGATGGGTACGTGACAGCCGCCACCGCTGCGACCACAGTGAATGTGACCAGCTCTCCAAGCGGCGCCGGGCCGACGAGCTTCAACAAGGCTGCGATCCAGCTGGGCAGAGGTCTCGTCAACATCAGCCTGCCTGCGATCCTGGCGAGCAGTTTCTCGGGGGACTTCTTCAGCGGGCTGAACATGAGCGAGTTCGCCCGCGGCGGTGGCGCCGGGTTCGCCGACGGTCTCGGCGTCGCGCTGAAGCCCGTGCTGGGTAGGGCGATGCCGGATATCTTTGACGTCTCGGTTGACAATGCCGCCGAGGTGTATGGAGGCCAGGACCCTCGCGGTGCGGGTGCGCTGGCGTATGCGTTCGCCAAGGGGCTGGCGTCGCAGGTTGCGAATCTGGGGCTGGCGGTCGTGGGGATCAAGACGGAGGGGAGTGGACATCTCTTGCCATCTGAGGCAGGGAACAGTGGTGAGCAGCCCCAGCGATTTATCGGCGATGGGCAGGGCGGCAGCAAGGGCATCGCAGCGACGCAACACACGAGGAGGCAGGGCTCGACAAACTCGGGGGCCGAGCTCATCGACGCCTCGAAGACCGACGAGCTGGTTTCGGGCTTCGCGCAAATGACCGTGTCGAAGCTCTCGTGCAACGGCATGGGCGGCATCTGGGCAGTAGCTCTGAGTGCACTGTCGGGCGGCAGAGACTCTGCGATCCCCTCGATGCCGGATCTCGGTGGGTTCTCGCTGCCAGATATCGACATGGTGGTCAGCAGCGAGGGCAACACGTATGAGGTGAATCTCAAGAACATCTCGGCCAGGATCAACGGGATACCGATGGAGAGGTTCATCGGGCTGCTCGCAGGCCATGGTATGTCTGGCACTTTTCCATACGGCGCTGTCTCGGAACGGTCTCGCTAACCGATTTGTCGCAGTCGTCATCATCATGTTCGCGCTTGTGGGCCTGTTCCCAACAACTCTCATCGTCTCAGCTATGCAGCAGCTCTCCTCGACTACGGCCCGGCCCTTGCATAAAGACCTCAGGCTGGCCTACTGGATCAGACTCACCCAGGTCGCTGTGGTCCCGGTCCTCGTCATCGTCGGCTTCGCACTGGGCGCCGCCTCGGGAGGCAGCTCGCGGCACTTTCGGACGCCGCATGGGGTGAGCAAGCAACTTTGGGCTGCCCTTTGGTCATTTGTTCATGTTGTATGTACTGACCTTTCGCTATGCGATCAACTCAGGTTCTTGGACTCGTCCTGGTCCTGCTCGCGCTTGCGCACAGCGCGTTCACACTACTGCTACCCCAGTATCAATCTCGGCATCATAATCTCCACCACCGCGGACACCCCTCAGGCAATGACGAGAAGCTCGCTCCCCATGAGAAGCGCTCGCCACCACCAGAAGAATCCTCGCCAGAACCGTCATCCTCGCAGCAGCCGACAGCGACGAAACACCATGCATTCACTAACATGCTCTTCGTCCTGCTGCTCATGGCCCTGATCTTCGCAACCTGGGTCACGGGCTTAGACGACCTGCGGACGATATCCTTGTGCCTCGTCGAAGTTACTTCGCTCACGCTGGTCGCCGCGGTCGGCGCCATTCTCAATGCCCTGTGCAATGTCGCGGTCGCTGCGGTGGTCGGAGAGTGGTGGTTATCGCGCCGGGTGGCGTCTGTGCCATCCTCAGCATGTGGAAGCCGCGATGGTGGTGACAGACGAATCACTCAAGCCCCTGTGCAGGCTGTCACAGGCGGACACAGGTCGCAAGTGCGGCGGGCGGGAGACGGGGAAGAGAAACCTGGGCGAGACCACGAAGATCGGGACCGACATCCCACAACCCTACATGCGGCCCGGACCAGCAGCGAGCACCGCGGGTCAAGCAGAAGCCGGAGCGGCAGTCGGATGGTAGTCGTGCACCACGGACGTGCGAGAGTCATCGAGCACAAGCGCGGAGACAGCGTCGATGGGCTCGGTGGGATATCAGATGGGCCTGTGAGGGGCCGTGGTGACGAGGCAGGACACATTGGTGTCGCGGTAACGAGCTCGCGGGATGAGGATGACGCGGGGTACCGGGAGAAAGGATTCATCTGAGAGGTGCCTATTTCTGTTACGATCGGCTACCCCCTCCGGCGACCCGCAAGAAAACCTGGTTCGCCTGCTGGATTGCTCGTACTGAGCAGTGTATTTGGCTTACACGCGACCCGATAAGTGCTTATATGGGTAGGAGTGACATTAGGAGCCAAATAGTCTTTGATCCCGCGTTCGTCCCTCCTCCTCTCCAATATCGTGATGTGGCTGGGCAATAAATTGACACATCTTTTCTCACGAGAGAAAAATATGACAATAAATCTTTCCTACGCGCTGCAAATGGCTCACACGGAGTAAGCCAGCGCTGCAGCTTACAATAGCATTATGCAATGAGCAGATCAGAGCTGTCGAGACTCGACGTCTCTTACCCTTATCCACTACGACACCAGGGGGACTCGTTGGCAGGGGGTTGCATCTCGTGTTGCTCCAGCACAGCCACGCTGTCAGCATCCAGCTGCATTCGTGACAGACACGAGGCACATGTAAGCGAGGTCAAGGGTCAACCACTCGTCGACAGCGCACAGGGTCCAGTTGCAATGGTCCCCCTTTCGAGTGAAAGCATCGCTCCATTCCGGCTCAAGTTCGTCAGTCGGAATCCAGACTTCTCTTCGGCAATTGAATCTAGAGAAGCCCTTTCGAGCCTAGGTGCGCTATCCAGCTCTTTAGCCTGGTTACTAGCACGACCCGCCAGTCTGGGTGGAAATTTGACAGCCACTGGCCCCAAGCCGACCCCCGCTCCAGCTACGCCACGACTTCCGTGCCGAGAACTTGCTGCTTCGGCACCGTCTCTCTGAGCTGCCTCACAACTCAGGGCCTCTTCCTAGAGGGTGAACTACAGGACATCGACAGTTTGTCAATAGTCAGGGAGGATCTCCCGTAAAGCTGCCAGACTTTGACCGCTCAAGACGCTAATGATTCGTGCACGGGGGCCGGAATGTTGAAGAACCTTTGCCTCTGCCGTTTCTTCAACGTTGCGCACGGTCATGGCGACATAGATGCAAGCAATTACCACTAGAGCACGCCACGCACACGTGGTCGGCGCGATGGGGCGCTGCACTGGTCCAAGCCCTCCCCCCTGACTGCTCTTGAATATGCCATCAGGAGCTGTGCTCCGAACAAGGGTTCCTCAGCCCCCACGCGCCGGCGCTGGAAGAAGTCTGAAACGCTAGCCCCATGTTCTGCATGTGGCTGGCAGCTTACTGACAGGACAATAGCGGAGCAGAGCCCAATGGCACCACAAATGATGGGCCTGGTGGGTATTACATCAGACTGCCCACGTCGGCCGAGGTCCGGAACACAATGGGCGGGGACGGGGTCCCTGAGGCGCAACTAGCCTGGCCACTATAAATCGACTTGTCCCAAAGCTTACTTGTCTTCCCGAGTGTCCTCAGCTCTGGCTGGCTTTGACCTCGTGCTTAGCTGCGAGCTAACTGACTCGCCCCGGTCGAGTCTTTGACGACGGCTTCGCTGGCAGCATGTTCAGCTGTAGCCATTGTGGCTGACCCCTCTCGAGTCCGGCTGATGTTCTTATCTTGGCACATGATCTCTCCAGTGAGCGCGGTCATTCCGACAAATCATCTGCTTGGTCGAGACGCCCAGGCTGTGGTCCAACATAAGCTAGCAGAGTTCAATATCTCCACTAGTGGGAACTACAAGGCCAATTTTTCTGCTGTCGAGTGTGCCCGCCTCCTGACTCCTATTTTGGCATTTTGACCCAACGTGTCATTGACACTTCTCGTGCCCGCCAGATAGGCTATTCCGTATGTCATTTCCCTGCGTTTGGTGTGGCTGACAGGACGTGTGGCTGTTGCCTAACCAGGGGCTGTTTCCTTCTGGACCACTCAGAACGTTCAAAGAGTTCAAGCCCAGGCCCTAGAAAGTGGGCAGAGCCCGTGTTCGCGAACGATGCGCTTCTAATCACCACTACCTGCAGGGCTGGACATCGTGTCATCGTGCCAAGACACTGCTGCCCATGTCAGGATACGACGCTCGAGGCCTTCCTCCAGCGTCCCACTTCCGTGCGTTCAGATTCCGAGTCGAGCTGAGCTCGTCTCGGCCGCCACCGATCTAGGTTGTCATGGTCTACATACTAGCCCATCCTGGGCGAGAACAATGTCTGCTTCTCCAAATCTTCACGGTGGCGTCAGACGAGGCGCTGCCACGACATATGAACTACCGCAGCTCTATTGCTCCTGCGGCTGAGGCATAATCTTACCTGCAGATAGCTTCTATTCCCTAGGGCCTTGATGGCGATCCACATCTTTTGTCCCAGGTTCTAGATGTAGGAACCTTCTCGAGGGCGTTCCGGGCCGTGGGGTCGTCTCCCGATCTCCTGGGAGCCCCCTACGGCCTGACCCCTGCTGCACGTCCGACTCGGGGAAGAAAGAGGCGGTGGAAGCATACCGGGGATAAATCTACTTGTCCAACATGTTGTTACCCGATGCGCTGGCCGGGAGCGCTAGCTGGGATCCAGGAGGGAGGGCAATGAACTGCACCACATAATACCGGGAGTCCCCGGGCATCCTTCCTGGCGATACGTGACCTTGACTTCTCAACCCTCGATCTTTCCCTGGCTCCGAACTTGTTTCAAGGGTCTCTCTTCGTGACGGCAACACGCGAGCCACTCCTTTCTCGCTGCTGTGCCATTTACCGGAGAGTGTTTTTCGACACCCTCTCTATCTGACCTCTCCACAAGCACACACACGTTGCCAGCACGTGCACTCGTCGGTTTCCCAAAATTCTGCTCACATCTCAGCTCATGCTGGCTCAACACACTCGATTTACATCCTCACTCGACGTAACCACGCACTGATTTCGCACATCCAAGATGTATCTCGAAAAAGCCCCCATGCAGCCCTGGATGGTGCTCGAGTTTGTCACACGCCCGCGCCGGCGGGCGCACCTGTACTTCGCCTTTATCGGCATGTCGATGCTTCTGCTGAGCGCATACATCTTGTCGTCGGACGGCGTGGGACTATCACAAATGCTGCCTGTGGCGGCACCACCCCATCAACCACAACCAGCAGAGGTGGTAGTACCTGTCGAGACGAAGCCTAGACTACCTCTGCCAAGAGAGCAGGCGGCCAACTCGACGCTTGGTGTAAGTCGCCGCAACCCCGGACGATACAAGCACAAAAAGACCTAACGCATAAATACTCGTCACAGTTCCAGAAGATGCTCGTCCTGTCCACAAAGCCCAGCTGGCGCACGCGCGGCCTCCTCGCCGCCGCCAAGCTCACCGGTCTCGACTTCAGCATCCCGCCGCAGCCGCCCAACGCGCTGACCACGATCGAGGGATTCATGGCGATGAGCCCGAAGGGCGACAAGACGCGGCCCGCGCTGGGCTCCGCGGCTGCGTGGCTCGCGCACATTGACCTCCTCAAATACGTCGTGGCCTCGGACCTCGAGTCGGCCTTCATTGTCGAGGACGACGTCGACTGGGACACCCGCATCAAGGACCAGATGCAGCTCATCTCGGACAACGTGCGCGCGTACCGACACCAGCCGCTCAACATCAGCACGATGACAGGCGAAGTGGACAAGGTCGTGGCCCCTACCGAGGCCACCGCCAACGACAACACGCCCTACGGCACCGCGTGGGACGTGCTCTGGATCGGCCACTGCGGCTCGCTGGGGCGCAACGACAGCACGCACCGCCGGCCGATGGCGTATCTGGACGACACGCGCGTGCCCAGCGCCAACTTCACGGGCTGGTCGCGCAACTACTTCCTCAACGACGGCAACCGCGAGGGCCACCGGTTCGTGCAGGAGAGCAGCATGACCATCTGCACGTTCGGCTATGCCGTCTCGCGCAAGGGCGTGCGCAACGTGCTCGAGCAGACGATGAAGGGCGGGTACGAGGCCTTCGACGTCGCCCTGCACGGCCACTGCGCCGACGGCCGGCTCAAGTGCGTCACCGTCTCGCCGACCGTGTTCCACCACTATGAGCCGAGCGCCGAGCACGGGTACGTCAGCCCCGTGCGCGAGGGCGATGGCAAGGGCAAGGCCAAGGCCGAGAAGGAGTTTGAGGGGTTCAAGGGGAGCACCGCGAATATCCTGCAGAGCGCGCGGTGTGCGGCGCTGTGGGGAGAGACTTGTTTGAGGGTGCCGTAAGCTGTGTGAGCTTGATTCGGGATGTCGGAGGCGGGTCGATTAGCGGAAAGGGGTTTGTTGTATATATCTAAGCTTCATCTGTACGATCTTAATAATTAATGTCACATACTGCGAAAGCAGTTCCTCAAGCATGTGGTTGCCTACAATCGAGTCTTAACAAAGAAACTGCACATACAGGAGATACCAATCTGATTGATAGATACCAACATGAGCCGAACAATTGCTCCGCTCGGTGAAGAAGAGCTGCTGGCAATACGAGCTGCATGCTGGCTTTGTGGAAAAGACGTAGGAGGCCGCACGGTCAAGTCCTCTTTTATTTGCCGAGATTGTAGTCTCCGCAAGCCAATGAAAAGCTAGTCTCCCAGCTCGATGTATTCCTCGCCCTCCGCAAAGCTTATATGAAGTCCTTCCGCGAGCGCCAAAAACAACAACTCAAAGCTTCCCGCTCTGGTGTCTCAGTTGCCTGACTTAGTGTGGGGGAACCGGACTTCTCACAAGAAGACTTGAATACATAGCATAGTCCCTAAGAATCGTAGGTGTAGCATAGAGGACCACGGTGGATGTCCATCATGTCCCGCACGGTGACGCTCGCGCGCAGGCCCATGGAGCTCAGCACCGTGTCAGCCGTCATCGGCACACAACTAGCGCCGGGCTGCCTGCAGCGCGGGGTGGTGAAGCCGCCGACCTGGGTAAGATAATCGGCCTTGGAGCGCTGCCACGAGTTCCAGAAGCGGTCGACGTAGGCTATGGAATACAGACTTAGGCGTCAGTCAAACGAGCGTTTCCTCTGCTTCTCTTGAGATTGTTGGACCTACAGTGGTGACTGAAAAAAATGGGATCACCGGGGGACGAGTAGACATCGCTCATCACACTGCCGATCCCGTTGTGTCCCAGGGCGTGCGGCCCGTTCTCGTTGCAAACGGCGAAGACGGTGAAGTTGGTGCGAGACATGCAGAAGTTGAAGTACGACTGGTTGTCGAATGCGGTGATGGTCTTGTTCTCGGCGCGGGAGATGCAGTGGCGGATGTTGTTCTGCCCAGGCCCGATGGTCAGGACGATATCGGCGAACACTCCACCCGAGATGCAGCTCCCGGATCCGTCGCTTCCGATGGGCGGAAGGGAGCCAAAGTACTCGCTCGTGAAAAGGCCGGAAGCGGCAAAGTTGTTGGCATCGCGGGCCTCATCCCACCAGGGGAAGGGGCCGGTATAGCTGCACTCCTCGCGCAGCATGCTCTCGAAGATCCAGGTGAAGTAGCGGTGCCACGGGAGGAAGACACCGTCCTGATGGATTGTGTTGGTCATCTGCTGGTGGACGTAGACGAGTTCCTCATAACGATTGGCTGCTGCCGTGGTGAAGACACGGGTGGGAGCGTTGAAGAGGCACTTGATCGCCTGGACGTAGGAGAGCTTGGTGCTGTCTGTCATGTTGCGCCAGTCTCGGGATGAATGGCGATGAATTCCTCCTGTGTCAGAGCAGTGAACGACGGGGTGACTGCCATGAGCTGCCGGCGTGCCAGGTTCGGCGAGGTGTCTTGCGGGAGCGCGGCGGCCGATACGGTGCCGATGATCGAAAGGAACTGAGCGAGTACGGAGACCTTCATGATGAAGTGGAGGAAGAGTCAAGGTTGAGGAGAGGCTGACGAACGAGGATATTTGGAAACTAGCAGGAGGCGCTCTGGTGAACAAGAAACGTCAGGAGCAGGATAGGCGGACTCGGACCAGTTTATATACATTGTCCGCACTCGCGCGTAGACAATCGCGGAGCTAAATTGTACTTCTACGATATCCGGCCATGGGAGGCCCGGTCCCGTAGTGTGATCTAGTGGTGCCCCGAGACATCCGCAACATTGTATTTCACTGATCGTAGCATGCTCGGCATCGAGTTCGGCTGCACTTGCATCGTCTCCTCAGGAAGTCCGGGGAGTCGGCGCCTGGGGCCAGCTATCCAGGTTGCGCGTCCGCAATGCCAAGGCACTAAAGATCTCCACGAGCCTGCGTCTTGTACGTTTCGGGCGGTGTGTAGGATGGGGAGGGGGTCGAGATTGAGTGAGGTACTCCTTCGCATTTGGTTGCCCGTGCCGCCTGACACGAATGCTTACATGAAATATGGATTTGTGACGATATACTGAGTGCGGTCTATTACGTGGAACTTTGTCGCTTGATCCTCCAAGTTAACCGATTACTAGATCTTAGCGACCAGATAGGTGAGGGAACTCTAGTAAGTTTGCCAGGAATAAAGGATTGCAATGCCGTAATAGAGTATATCTAATCGCTGTCATTACGATAGGCAATGTTGTTGTCAGCGGTCATGTCCATTTGGGCCGGCATGTGACAACTGAAACTCCTGTCAACATCTCTCGCCGTCTTCGCGTAGCTAAACGCCACTTGCGGGTTGACGTCTCGGTAGAAGCGGAGGGGCAAAGAATCACAGCCCGTGCCAGCTCATGAGCACACGTCAGCCCCTGCCGCGGCGCTTGGCCCCTGGGACGACAAAGCTTAACGCTACGACGTATCGCATGGCGCAACATGGATATCTCCCGTGGACAGACGACCCATGCGTACCACGAGAGACAGCAGTGAGTCCGCTTGCCGGGACCTGACTCGTGATTACGCGCAGGCGCTGGAACTTTTCAAGCTACTGCATCATTCCACACAATCGCTCAAGCTTAACAGCACTACTGGACGTTCCGAAAATGTGCCCGAGGACCGTAAAGTATCATCCAGTAGACGCAAGACGTCTCGTGGCCTTTGCCTTTGGACAAGATTGCAAGAGTGGCGGCTGTCAGAGGCCGTAACTTATCATGCCATTAGCCTTTACACTCGCCACTTCGAGAACAACCGCACTGCGTAGTTGTCGAAGGTGCATGCCGAGAGCTGTCTAACCAGTTTCAGTCGGGTGTAGGCAGGGTTCGCGTGGGGCGGAAAATCTTTTCGAAATTCCCATGTTCGCAGAAAGCACTCATGAACGCCGATTTCATAAGGAAGAGTATTTCGGTATATACGGGTGCAAAACGGGCTGTAGCAATCATACAGGACAAGAGACGAGTCAAATATGGTTCTATTCTAGACCGATAAAGCTCAAGCCGTGGGGTGGGGGGCCACAGCCTCGCAGGTTCTCGTGGCGAAGGAGAAAAGTCCGGAGCCGCCGCCGATGCCGCGTCAGCCGACGGGATCGAGCCCTTTCGGGGGCGCTTTCAGGGCAGGCAGGTGACCCAATATTCTCAGTACGATCACGACGATCGGTGCAGGGAAGACCGGACTTTGTTTAGCTAAAGTTGGATCAAGGCACGGGCCGGGATGCGCTATATCCATGCAACCCCTGGACATCGCAGGAATACGAACTGCAGGGGCCTCCCGGTCCTGCTCTAGTCTCATCGATTCGGACGACTAAGGTTCAGAGTTTTCGCGTGATGCTGCCAAATATCACTCGATCGGATATTCATGATCAGTGAGAATGCCAGGTATACATTAGGTTGGAAGGTTGAGATTGCGCACTCCAACGAGCCAAATCGCGGTTTCTAGGGTCAAAATCAGATCTCAGATGCCGACTGTATTGCCGATTCTTATATAAGGTTTAGTGCGAGGGCACTCACCGTTCATTACTTTCGCTCATGGCTCCATCAACAACCCCTGGAATCACTGCAAGAGCTTAGAGGCCACCTATAGGTAGGCCATCGGCAGCTTCGTGGGCTCCATGGTCGCTGCGCCCGGATTTGACTATCCGGCATGCCCTTAATATTCACTGCATTTCTCGTTGCTACACCTGAGTGCGAATCTTCGTGGACGGGTAATGTTGAGCATCTCGCTCCAGCGTCGTCCTGGGACAAGTGGGGTGGAGAATGGGTGGTTCTGCTTCAGACGGCTGGTGCGTCCCGGTGGAAGCCCTCAATCTCTTATTTAGAAGGAAGAAAGGCTAGGATGGTTTGGTTCTTGAATCGAGCTTTTGATCACCCATGATCGATGAGTTAAACATCACCGACAGTGGTGAATGAGCTGGTACACCTTTGTCTTAACGTCTCAGATGGGTCAGATCAGGAACTAACAGTCAGTCCTCAATTACCCCCCACACAAGTATATCATGCTCGAGCACTTTCATTCGTGACGTTGTGAGATGAAGTCAGCGTCATAGTGGTCACCAGGGTAACCCAATGACCGAGGAACAATAGAAACAGGTACAGTTTGCAAGCTAACGCGGGTCAGTCTCCACCCTGACCTTCGGCCTCTTTGCCGAACAACATCACGGATCTCATCGATTCTCAAGTGACCTCCCCTGCTTCCAGCCCACAGCTACACTCTACAGCACAGCTTCCTACCGTTCTCTGGAAACCGACACATCCTACTATCTTTACGCGAAAATCTCGTCAAGCACAGAAACCATGCAGATCGTCACCACTCTCCTCATCGTGGCTGCCACCGCTACCGCGGCTGTAATGCCCAAGATCAGTGTGCCGGACTGCGTCGTTCCCGGCGAACCTTGCGACTACAAGACTAAACAGCTCACCTGCAGCGGGGGCCGCGACAAGGTGGTAAGTCCGGGCATCACTCACAGTCTCCTGAGTCACCATGACTTCACAGTCTCATCATTGGGGCGAGAGATTATGCCCGGCTCTACCCCACTCAGGCTGTGTCCCCTACACACCCCTCAGCAACGCGACGAGGCATTCTGACTGCTGCAGGCCATAAGCTGTTACTGACACCTTATACCGAACAGTACACTTGCAACGCCGGCACCAGCCTCTGGGAGTTCCTCTGGGACTGCAGCTACCCATCGTACTGCGTCGAAAACTCGAGCTTTTGCATGATGGACTTCCCGCCTCCTCCTGTCGCCGAGTGGGGCCGCAAGCCTGGGGCCAAGGAGGCCAAGGACGACAAGAAGAAGGATTGAATACAAGCAGTGAACTCTGGTTTCAATATGGCACAACTCGCGTTGCATCTCGTAGGCGCATTCTAGGCTTATCTGAGATGGCAGCAAGGTGTCATAGACGGTCAGGTAGCCCGGTCTTGAGTGGATTGTCCGGTCCTTGCCTGGAGATGCTCACAACCTGCGAAGCCATCAGAACAGACTACAGTACGAAAGAACCCTATTGTCCATCAAGAGGCCAGACTGCGTTCTTCTCACCTTCTCCCGCATCTGTGTCACCAGCCATTCCATAACAATGGCCCTCGTGGCACCGCAAGGGTCAGGCACCTCTCAGCGATATATCACGTCTCTCCTGACTCTGTCCGTCGTCTTCTCCCCCCGATCTCATAAGTCACCTGCCCGGTTTTCTGATCACTCAACACCATACTCTGATCACCATCTTCCACTGCAGCCCGGTCCGCAACGTGTATCGCCACGGGCACAGGCTTCTCGAGCTCGCCACTGAACTCGGCCCCGGAGAGCCGCGCGAGCGTCGGGGTGTCGACGCCCGCGAGCAGCGCCACGAACCCAAAGTCCCGCGAGACCGGCGTTTCGGACAGCACCATGCTCCCGGCGACGGCGGCAAACGTCAGGGGCGGGACGATCGCCATGATGGTGTACAGGAGCGGGTTGGACCTCAGCGTGCGGACTGTCAATAACACCTGCTCGCTGCTGGAGTACGTCTCGTTGTAGATGCCGCGCACAGACCGCGAGACGTTCCAGTGCCGGTACGGAGGGCCGTTTATCTGGAGGCTGACGAACGCATCTCCGTACGCAACTTTCGCCTGGGCCGCCACGGCGAGCACGACGGCCTGCGCGGCGACCAGCCACTGCGACTCGTTGCGCGTCGTGCCAAAGGGCACCAGGGACTCGTGGATGTTGCAGGCGAGATCCTCGCGCAGCCCGAGTTGCATGTTGCGGTAGTACTGGTACTGTGGGGGCAGCGGCTCCTCTGCGCACCGGGCCCAGGTCAGCTCGACGGAACTGCGGGTGATGTGCCAGGCGGCGGAGCAGTTGTGCCTGGTCGTGTCGAAGCGCCGGGCGCGGCGTACTCAGTTGTCGACGTCACAGGCGGTGCGACCCCATTAGGACGGATCTGTGGTGATCGTTGGAGATACCCAGTCCTTTGCACCGCAACACTTTAACCGGATTTGTTGTTAGCCTTCTCCTTCTCCTTCCCGTCTCGTCACCGCCTGGACCTGCTCCAGCGGCCACTCCAGCCACCGCCTCCAGAACCCTCCCAGGAACCCCACGATCCCGCTCACCAGGACCTGCCCGGGAAGCCTGCCCACGCCCCAGTATCCGCCTGCGCGGTGCACCAGGACGGCAAAGTACGCGAAGATGACGAGCGCCTCGGGCCGCCGCTGGGCGAACAGGATCCTGTACCCCGCGGGGCTGCGGACCAGGAAGTGCTGTGTGGCGGAGAGGTAGCGCTGTGCCCCTGGGCGGGTGTCGTCGGGGGACGTGGCGTTGCGGAACTCATTGAGCAGGACTAGTAGAGTATCGTGGTAGACTTCTCGATCGGATGAGGAAGAGGAGGAGACGGAGGAGAACAGCGTCTGGAGGAGATCCATCGGCGGGAGAGCGTGATTGCTGTCTCGACCTTCCCGGTGATCTGAGGCCACAACGTCCACCTCGGTGGCTGTTCTCGGCGAGGGGCAGTCGTACTGATCTGCCTCTGCACTGTCCGTGTACTGCCGCGCTGGTGCACAGGTGGTGCCAGAGTGTGCCGCCGCGTCTCGGTCTACCAAGATCGTCTTCCCCGCGAAGCCGAACAGCTCCCTGCGCAGCTCTGGGTCGATCCTGGGAATCGCCTGCTTCGTGATGTCCGCCATGCCGCTGTGCACCATGAAGCACGAGTCGAACTCCTCGAGCACGCCGCCGAATGTGATCTTGCTGATCGGGCTGCTGCTGTTTAGACAGCACGGCCGGCCGTCGTTGCCCACCCCATCGCTATCGCCCACTCTCAGCACGGCGTCCCCGTTGAAGAAGTGGTAGCGCGTCGCGGCCGTACAGGCGAAGAAGAGGGCGCTGTGGCTGACGAGCATGGAGAAGGCCACGACCGCGAGCGGCTCCCGGTGGAACAGGGCGTCGCCGCCGCCGTGCGCGTCCTTGGCGGCGTGGAACTTGCGCATCGAGCGGGACTGCAGGGTCGACGCCTCGACATAGTAGTCTATCGAGCCCGCGGGGTCCTCCATCGCCGCCAGGGACGCCGAGATGGAAGCCCGGAGGCAGGTCATCGAGCACTTGTGCGCCGCGGCCATGCCGAGGACCTGGTCCATCAGGAAGGGCGACTGCATGGCGTGGCTGACGAGGTAGCGCAGCATGGGTGCGGCTTGGGGCTGCTGGGCGATCAGCAGAGGGGAGAGCTCGGTCTGGTAGTGGTGCAGCAGCTGGAGGTGATTGATCGTAAAGTGGTCATCACAGACAGCCTTAGCAGGGTCTCTGCTGTTGCCACTTAGAGACTGGAGGTGTGTTGGCTGGACGGTCTGGGCACTATCCTGGTCACGGTCGCTTGTCAATGACGTTGACCATGGAGGGGCTGCCGATGGCGCAACTTGAGATTGTCCTGGATCTGCGCTGGCTGGCGATGAGGAGTTTTCTGGCGTCAAGACAGGCGGGAGCCGAGGTAATGGAGTAGCAGTGCCGGTTGTGAGAAAGGAGCAATGCCTCTTGACTGTCGTGCAGTTGACGCAGGACGGCCGGGACTCGTCGCACTTGACATGGCGCTGCTTGCACTCGCGGCACCCGAAGCGCGATTTGGTGTGTCCACGACCCATGGCAGACGCGTCCGAGTTCTTGAGATGCTGGCGTGGGAAACAAGACAGTCCTCTTCGGTCTGTTCGAATGCGCGGAAAGCGTTGAAGGCGGATGCTGACGGGCGGGTCAGGGGCACCCAACATCGGGCTCGGACGGGCCCATTCATCGCATTTCCGCGCATTCTTTGTCTCCCGATTGGCCACACGAGTGCCACCGCCAGCAGGGATCGCCAAGGGTGGCCTGCCCAGGAACGGGGAGCCAATCGGGTTGATCTGAATGCGCGGAAGCGCTGCTTTTGGGTATTGTATATGGTCCTCAAAAAGGTGTCATCGGAACGGACGGACAGACGGCCATCATATAAAGAAACGCAATTTCTCTCGTTCATCAAAGTCGTGTGTCTATTGCTCAACCTCACCATACCGAGCAGCAAGGTCAACAATGAGCCTCCCTCGACTCTTCCCTCTTCCAGACACCTTCCTCGCTCGGCACGCAGCGCCCACTTTGGCCCCAGCACTCTCCCTTGGGCTGCATCCCCCGTCATTATCGTCAACAATGTCTGAGACTCTCATCACCCTCTGCAAGCCGGAGACATTCTCCGGCATATCCCTCTACGGCGCCGAGATCCTCTCAACGACAGCAACCCTAGTCACAGACTTTACTGTCGAGTCCCCAGGCCTCTTCCGCATGACCCAGCCCTCGACCACTCTGATCGACGCGACCTTTTGCAACGTCACCATCTCGTACACGCACCCTGGCCAGCACGACGAGGTCTACGTCGAGACATGGCTGCCAATCTCCTCCTCGTCCTCCTCTGCTCCTGCGAGCAACAGCACTACAGCCTCGTCACGTAGCGTTGCCGGTACGAGCAGTGATACCTTGGGCGGTGCCTGGAACGGTAGACTGCAGGCCGTCGGCGGCGGCGGACTCGTTGCGGGCCGCAGACCCCTGTCGTACATGGCCATGTACGGAGCGCTCGCTGATGGGTTTGCCACCGTCACAACGGATGCCGGGCTGCCGCACGGCGTAAAGGATGGAGCACAAGCCAACTCCTGGGCGTTGCTGTCCCCGGGAAACGTCGATCTATATAAGCTGCAGAATCTGGCGTCGGTGTCTCTCGACGACACGGTAAGTCTGTTACACAATTGAATCAAGGACCATACAAGGAACAACCCAAAAAGTTCAAGCACTCCCTAAAGAAAGTTCAGACTAATCAGTAGCTGATTTTCATCTGCCAGGCCAAGATCGCAAAATCCGTCATCACCGCATTCTACGGTGCCCCGCCGAGATACGCGTATTTCAACGGCTGCTCGCAGGGCGGGCGGCAGGCCCTCATGCTCGCGCAGCGGTACCCGGACGCGTACGATGGCATCATCGCGGGCGCGCCGGGGATATTCTGGGCGGAGCTGCTGCCGTTCTTCTTCTGGCCGCAGCAGGTCATGAATATGCAGATGCGCAGCGGTTTCGGTGAGGCGGGTGGGGGTTCTGACGCGCCGTTGTATTCGTGCGAGATGGACGAGATCACCGCTGCTGCTGTCAGGGCGTGTGACGGGCTGGATGGAGTCGTTGATGGGGTTGTGGGTGACCCGGAGGAGTGCTTGAAGGTGTTTGATCCGATGAGCATGGTTGGGGCGGTCGCCCAGGAGTGCAACAACGAGGGGGGAGCGACCAGCAGCAGTGGCCGCGGGAAGAGAGGATCGAAGCCAGTCAGGATCAGCAAGACAGCTGCCACCGTGGTCAAGGCGATGTGGCAAGGCCTCACGTCCTCGGCCGGCGCACAGCTCTATCCCGGGCTGTACCCGTTGGCGGACATCACCGGCAACGACCCGCTGAGTCTCGGCCTCCCGGGCCTCGCGGCGACGACGTGCAAGGCACCCCCGGCCTCCGGGTGGCAGTCGCAGACGGCAGAGTGCAAGGGGCAGCCGAACCAGGACAGCATGGACTGGCTGCGGCTCTTCGTGGCCAAGGACCCGGGGTTCGATGTGAGCAATCTGAGCCGTGAGGAATGGGACAGGCTCGTGCGCAAGAGCGGGCGCGAGTACAGGTCCATGATTGGCACCGAGGACGCGGATCTATCCGAGTTCAAGGACAGAGGTGGGAAGATCATGTCATTCCATGGGCTGGTGAGACGTTTTCCTGAAACAAGACAAAAGAACACCCCCTGTTTGTTCTGGCTAACCACAAAGAAACAGGCGGACTCCATGGTCTCCCCTCAAGCCACTGTCGACTATTACAAGAGCGTCCTCGCCCTCGATCCTTCCGCCAGGGACTCGTTCTTCCGGCACTTCGAGATCCCCGGGCTGGGACACTGCTTTGGCGGTCGCGGATCCCAGCCCGACAGCATGTTCAGTCAGCTCCGGGCGTGGGTCGAGTCGGGGGAGGTGCCGGCCAGCTCGGCGGTGAG
The DNA here is from genome assembly GCA_001566295.1 of Microdochium bolleyi. Taxonomy (NCBI): domain Eukaryota; kingdom Fungi; phylum Ascomycota; class Sordariomycetes; order Xylariales; family Microdochiaceae; genus Microdochium; species Microdochium bolleyi. Next base: position 160,950 of record KQ964271.1, read on the forward strand.
GGTCACGGATACCAAGGGTGCTTCCCAGGACAGGATCAGTTGCGCGTGGCCGGAGAAGCCGCGCTTTGACAAAGGATGTGGCGATAGTGGGAGGAAGCAGTGCTGGTCCTGCCGGTGATTGGGAAGGGCTGGCCGCGTACTTTTCTGATTGCTTTGTATCATTCAGGTCTCCAGACCGCGACGCATGTTTGTATTTGCGGCTTGAGCTGATAGTATCAATTTGAGATTTCAGTGTCCCTTTCATGGTTCAGTCTGGTCATGGAAAACGAACCATTCCCATCCGGGCAGTTCCTAGGCTGGCTGATGGCGATCAAGGGGCTTTGCGGGCGGGCTTCGTGTCAACCAGTCGCCTTGTCGGTCATTGAGACAAGATCCTTTTATGAATTGTGCTAATAAAGTCCGCACAAGTGTAGCCGACTTCCACATATTCTACCGGCCTTGCTTATTCCGAGCCAACAATCAGCAAGCCACCCTCGTGTCTTACCCCTCGCATGAGGTCCTGCAGCCTGATTGGCGGCCGCCGAGCCGATGGCTGACTCCCCCTACGCGAACCTTTGGTAGGGAGCCGCCGCTGGAGGAGAACTCGGCCACGTCGTGCACGACGACACCAGACACTTCTCACCGGCCATGCCTGAACCGCGGTACCGGCCACTGGCCCCGGCTGCGCGGGCCGTCGACAGCACGGGGCCGCGTGAGCGGCTAGGCCAGCCTCACATAGCAGGCGCGGCAACAGGCACCAGGGCACGGATGAGGACAAGGACGAGCGCGCGAAGTGGTCCCCAGAAGAGAGCCCGCGTAAACAGCACCGCCTGCGACCGGTGCCAGGCCCGCGACGGCGTGTCGCAGCGAGCAGACGGCCGGGCGTTGTGCCGACGGTGCTCCGGACCGGACACGGGAGATGCCGCCTCGCCCCCTGCGGTGGTAATCCCGCCCTCGGCGCTGGCGACGGCACTTGCCGTGCTGCCGCCGGCGTCCTCGGCCGTCGAGTTCGAGCTCATGACGCGATACCCCGCCATCTTCCCCTGGCTAGACCACACCCGCCCGGCCCTCCTCGACGCCTTTGTCCGCTCCCTCGCCCCAGGCCGCCGCTCCCCCTCCGCGTCGCTCCCGCTGGCCGCCTATGCTGGTGGTGGTGGTGGTGGTGCTCAGCATGCTCCGCCTCGAGACGCCCGCCTCGACTGCCTGCGTCTGTCGCGTTGGCTGCGTGTTCCGATCCCGGATGGCTTCGCGGCAGCCCTCTTGGCTCACTTTCTCGACACAAACCACTTGACGCTGGGGTTTTTCGATGCCGATTTGTTTCTTGATGACCTGGCTGCCGACCGCCATGGTGACTTTTGCTCGCCGCTTCTCGTCGCGTCATTGCTGTTTTTTGCATGTGTAGGTCGGATCTGGACTACCCTCTGGGTGCTCCTTTTTCACGGTCTTGTAATTGATGTCCTTTCGTCGCTTCGTACTGACACAACCTCGATGCAGCTCCAGTACACGTCCGTTGACCTCTCTACGGCCCCGCTGGCCACTGATTTCCTGGAAGAAGCCCTCCGTCTCTGGCGCGAGACGCCGCCCGCCGCAGCTCCCATCACCAGCGCCACAGCTGCTGCCATGCAGGGCGCAGACTCGCTCGCCACCGTGGCTGCCCTGGGTGTCTTCAGCACGGGACTCATCTTCACGGGACGTGGCGAGCTTGCGCTCGAAGCTGCCACCGCCGCCCGGGAGATGGCTGTCAGGCTAGGTCTGCTGGGTGTTGGACCCCTTGGTTCGGCAGCAGCTGAGGGGGCAACAGTCGCCGGTCCCTCGTCGTCATCGGGACAGTGGGAGACACTAGGAAATGACCGTGAGAAACAGCGGTGGCTTCGCGCTGCCGCGCATGTGGCTTGGGGTGGGCATAACTGGTACACATAAGGGACCTTTCTTCTACTACGTTTTCTAACACATGTGCCCTCGTACTTCAGCGCTTGTCTGCTTATTGTACTGACCATCCTGTCATTTCCTCCATCCCTGTTTTCCAGCCACCCAGTCCCTCTCGCATCCTCTGCCGCAGCAACTCCTGTTCTGTCCCGACTAACCTGTCCCCGTCCAGTATCGTTGCCCACTTCTACCACCAGGTCACCGTGATATACCCACCGACTCTGCCCCTCCCGGGCCTCCACTCGCGCTACACGGTGCATACCTTCCCCTTGCTCTGCAAGCTGTGGCTTCTCGCGCACGAGGTCGCTGTCGTGTATGTGCCGGGCACCGCCGCCGCAGCCGCGGCCGGAACGAACCGCGCGCCACTGGCCTTCGCAGAGATAAAGTACCAGAAGCTGCTGGGCATTCTGGACGCGGCCGATCTGGGCGAGCAGGAACAAGAACAGAGCATTCGTCGGGGGGACGGGACTCCATCGCACGTCATTGTTTTCCAGTAAGTCTTCCCGGGCGAGCGACTCTTTTCCTTTGCCCCGTAGTCTTTCATTCTCCAGTAGACACTGCCAAGTTACCACGGCCATGCGCCCCCTTTTCTTTCCTCGCGGTTACCTCCCTTCAAAATATGATCATCCTCCTCCTACTCCTCCTTCTCGTTTTCTGATCTTTCCATCGCATATTCCAGCATGATGGTCCACGTTGTCATCGGCAAGATCTGGCACCCCTTCCTGGACTCGCCGGACCGGCTGCGCACGCTGGCCTCGCGCGACGCCACCCCGCGCGCCATCTACGCCGCCTCCGTCCGCCAGCTCCAGGATCTCATCCTGCGCTATCGCACCGACCACCCGGACGCCTTGTTCACGTCCTCGGCCAGCGCGGCCCTGGCCATGCTCGTCGGCGCGCTGCTGCGCGAGGTGCCCCGTCCGGTCCCTCTGCCGGCAGTAGTAGGCGCAACAGCAGTGACGACGACGATCCAACACCAGCAGCAGCAGCGACAGCAGCAGGCCCTCGTCATCTGGCGAAGCTACTTCCTGCTCTGTGTCCGGTGCTGGCAGGACATGCACACGTGTTACCCGGTCTTCCGGGACGTCGGGCGCGCGCATCTCGCCCAGGCGCTGCAGGAGCGTGCCCTGTCGCCCGCCGAGGCCCGCGCCCACGCCGAGGAGCTGGACCGCCGCGGGGCGCACCACTACACGACGACGACGACGACGACGACGACTACGAAAACTGAGAGGCAAGGTCATCAGAACGATAGTTGTGCTAGTGGTGGCTCGATACCACCAGCTGGTGAACGCGCACAGCAGCAGCAGCCACAGCAGGGGTCCAGGAAGACCACGAGCTCGGCAGAAACTGGCACGGCTTCGGCTCGCAGGATGGCGGCTGTCAGGGCTTCTTCTTCTTCTTCTTCGGCCAACTCTGGGACTGAAATAGCAGAAGAAGGTAGCGCAGCCAGCGCGGTGCCCGAATTAATGGACGTGGCCGAGCTGTCAGACGCAGCTGTCGCGAGCGCAGCACCGAAAGAGCTTCCCGCGCGGACCCGCGGGGCAGGAAAGGGAGAAGAAGGCAGCGGCGAGACCGATGGCGGCAGCAGCACAGTACAGCCGACAACCGCAGCAGCAGCAGCAGCTTCTGCAAGCCACGCAGCCACGGGCACGTTCGTGTCCGAGTTTGACGAGCCCGGGGTCGTATCACAGGACGGGCGCAAGGGCGGCGTCTGGATGCGCGACATGGCCGCGCAGCTCGACGACCTCGCGCTCTTTGCCGAGTTCACGACTAACGAGGACCTGGAGACGGGATGATGGTGATGATGAAGCATGTTTTTGGGGGGGTTTTTGGAGACTCTTTGAGGTTTCGTGCGCGGCGACGCAGCTGGGCACGGGTGGCGTTGTGATGTATGAATTCAGCCCGCGGCAGGTTGTGTACGCGTAGTTATTTCCGTCGTCCCATGAGCATGCTGGAAGGGGAAGGGGTTGGTGCTAGCTGGCGTATGTGGAGGGACAAATTCTAGAGCTAGCAAGAGACGCAGAGTGGTCACCTGGTGTCTCTCCATCCTTGCTGGGATGCATGCAGCAGTTTCTGTTTGTCTCGCCATTTTTTGCAAGTTGTACTGAGCTCTTCATGCCGGTGAAAACATACTTCACGTAGTTCTCGATGTGAAAAGGCAACTTTTTCTTCTTCTTGTCTCTTCTTTGTCGATCTGAACTATGGCTTTGTTTATCGCAATGACAAAATGTCATAAAACGGTGAAGGTCCGCAATCACACTCGGACATGAGGATTGGAAAAACACGCAAGTGGCGAACTTAGACATGCAGAAAAAGAACCAAAAGAAAAAGAAAAGAAGTAAAGAGAGGGGATCAAGAGGTCGCTGCACACCTGCTGTCGAGCATGGCTTTATGAGCATCGCTCCCAGGCTCAGGTCGACAGTCGGCGGCTGGTGGTAAGCGTGGGATACACTGGAAGCCTGTTCTGGGCTAGGACAGCCTCCATCGTACGACACCACGCAAGGGGTGACTTTTGTATGCGGCCGGGTGTTGAGTTCCTGACCTCAGAAAACGACTCGTCTCCTGCAGGGCGGGGCATGACGTCAGCTATCCTGCCCTGAGGTCAGCGTAGCTAGCTGCAGTGACTCTAGCCTGCCCGAGCCGACGGCGGGCAAAGGGAGGCAAATGCTCGCCGAGACCAAGCCATAAGACTGCTCCTTCGCTACACCGCCGTGGCCAGCGAAGCGCTCACGTCGTAGCCGACACGCCTGGCGTCAAGGGACTCTCACCTTGGGCCACCGTCGATGCCACACGCATGTCTGACGAGCAGACATTGGCGAACGAGCGGCGTCGGCTACGCCCTCTCCTGCCGGCATCAACGCCAGGACTGCCACTGGCGGCCACGGGCACGGCGGGAGCAAGAGTCAGGACGGTTCAGCTGGGGTCCGCCTGCGAAGCATGTCGGACACGAAAGTCAAAGGTACCCTTGCCAGAGAGCCACCAGCACATATCTGCTCGTCTGAATGACTCGATGGCTCACCAGCCGTCTCGCAGTGCTCCGGACACCGCCCAGCGTGCCATCGATGCGCGCGCCGGGGCATACCGTGCCATTACACGACACGGCCTGGCGAGACGACCTCGCAGGCGCTGAAGCGGACGTTTGACGACTTGCGGGACCAGGCTACGGCCAACGCTGATGTGCTGGACCTGCTCAGGAACCTGCCCGAGGCCGAGGCACTGAGCGTCCTCAAGAAGATACGATCTGGTGCCGACGTTGGCACGGTTGTCAGCCATGTCCGAGATGGAAACCTACTGCTCCAGATGGCGCTCGAGCCCGAGTCAAGGTTCCGCTACAGCTTCCCGTACAGGTCGGAGCTGCCCGAGGACATTGTCGCCAACAACCTGTATCTGGACTCGTTCATCTACGAAGCATCGTCGCTCTACTCCTCCGCACCCGCAGAGAACGCCCGAACTGCATCGGTGCAGGATGGCTCTCTCACACATTTCGCCCGTCGATCTATCGAGGACTACCATTGTGTCTATCTCAAGCCCTTCCATTCGGCGCAGCTCATCGAGCCCTTGCTCGCAGATGCGCGGGTGTCCGTGTGGACCACTGTATGCGACGACGACGCCTTGATGAGAGACCTCCTAGGTGTCTGGTTCCGCTGCGAGTACCAAGTATCGGCAGCTTTCCAGAAGGATTACTTCTTGGAGGATCTCGCTTCCGGGAGACAGGATTTCTGCTCCTCGTTGCTCGTCAACGCCGTCCTTGCGTACTCTTGCGTATGTGCATATCCTCTGCCTAAATAACATCAAGGACTCGTCTGAGAACCGTCCCAGGTCTGCTACCCACGATTCTCGGATCGTTCCGAGTATTGGAAGCCCCAGACGCTCCACTACCGCTTCCTCGCCGAGGCGAAGCGGCTGTGGGAACTCGAGGCCATGGAGCCACGCATCACGACGATCCAAGCCGGCATCATCTTCAACGTGATACACAACCTGTGCGGCCTCGACGAGATCGGACAGCCCTACCGGATCCACGCCGTCGCGTTGGCACAGAGTCTCGGCCTCCTCGACGGATCCTCCCCGCAGGGCAGCCTCCGGATGCAGAACGCCTACGCGTACACCGCTTGGACGCTGTACAATTGGGAATCGTGAGTTATTGCTTTGACAGCATCACCATACAGACTGCCCAGGTCGTCGCTGAACCCCGCATGCAGGATTGTGGCATTCTCCTTTGTGATCCGCCCTCTCCTGAGAGAGCCGCCCAAGTGGCCGCTGCCAGACCCAGCCTCAGACCTGGCCTGGTACGGAGAGTTCTGGGTCAAGTATCCGCTCCGCCACAGCCTCACGCCTGCGTCTTTCGGCCAGGTTTTCAGGGCCCGAAGCCAGTTCCGTGTCATAATGAACGACTACAGCCAGGCAGCCTGCTCGCCGACCTCCAAGCCTACCCACGGCGAAGCGAACCAGTTCCGCGCGCGGCTGGATTCGTGGTTCGCCGGACTACCAAAACCGCTGTTGCCAAGGTTCATCGTCCTCCCGGGACACCTGCAGCTCCAGTAAGGCCGCACATCACACAACCCGCGCTCTTACACAACCCTGGGGCCAATAACTAACTACGTGTGAACATCCCAGCATGCACTATCACTACCTGCTGCTCACCATCCACGAGCCCCTGCGTGAAATGATCTTCCCCAACGAGTGGCCCTCCCCGCAGCAGATCGTCACCGAGGCCTCCAAGCACCTCCAGACGCTGCTCCGACTCTACTTCCTCCGCCACGGCTTCGAGGCCATGGACATCTTCCTCATCGTCCCGCTCATGCTGCTCGGCGACGAGTGCATCTGCGCCCTCGCCAAGGCGCGGGAGCAACAGCCACAGCCGCAGCCGCAGCAGCATGAGCAGCAGCAACATGAGCAACAGCAGCAGACCGCCCAACCCGGCACGATCATCTCACCGCGCCAGCTCGAGGCCCTGCGGTCCACGCTCATCCTCGTCGCACAGGGCCTGTACCAGCAGCGCCGGAGCCACTATCTCGCCGAGGCACTCTTCCGCGTCGTCCGCGGCCGCATGCACCCGGCCGAGGCCGCCCTGCTCAAGAACGCGATGGCCCTGGACGAGCAGGACGGCGCTGCAGATGCTGCGCAGCAGAAGCGCGCGATGGCCCAGCCGGTGCGTAGCCACTGGCCCGTGCGGGTCGTCAGGGACAGACAGGGACTCGACGAACAGGTCTTGAAGAAGCTGGTGGACAGCTACGCGCACCTGAATATCGAGTAGTACCCCGGCACGGGCGGCTGCTTGACTTGGCTAGCTGTGGAGTATCGAGGCAGGTGAAGAAACGCGGACTACCCCGTCTAGTACTGCTGATGGAAAGCAAGGATGGGCCATGACCACTCCCCAGTCTCTTGCACGACGGGCCTCATGCGATGTGCCAGAGCTAGATCGACGCATGGGGAAGCTGGAAGAAGGAGCGGAGATATTGGATATATCCATGTTTATAGACACCTCCTTGCTTTTGCGGCTCGTGAGTTACAAGATACATGTAGGAATAAGGTAACAACAATACACGCAGTTTTTCCACGGAACCTACTTCAATCTACGCTGGTTCATGGCCTCACCGGTGTAGAACGCTCCTGGCCTCTGACAATACTGCGATCCCGCGGTGAGCTCTGTGAGAAACTACAATATGAGCAACTACATGATGCAAGGAGTCACTGTCCCATGCGCCGAGCCCAAAAATATGTCACCTTCTACACCACCTCGGGCTCTGGCTTCGCCGGGCGGAACCATTCCTCGCCCCGCGCAGTGACATCGAGGAAATCCGTCGCCATGGTTGCCGGCGTGTCATCCTCCAGCTTCTTCTCGGCTTCTCTCAGCTCCTTTGACGTCTTCTTGTCCTTTGGCTTCTTGAACCTGTCCTCCTCGTCGCGCTCGAGCTTGGCGAGGAAGCTCGTGTAGTCCTTGGTGAGGAACCGGGAGAACTTGGCCCCCTCCGCGGGGATGCTGTACTCGGGGACCTCGATGGCCTCGACGGCGGGCTGCTTGCCGGACCACGGGTACCACGACCCCTTGCTCGCCGGCATGGCAGGCTTGGACCACACCCACTGCTTCTTGTCCTGCCGCCAAGTACGTTTGTAGCCCTTGAGTGCATCCGGGTCGTACTTGTCCACCGCGCGCATCCGGTACGCGACGCTCGGGTGGATGAACTCGTTCGTCTCGCCTAGGCGATGCTCGCGCTCGGTGTCATCCGGCGCGTAGCGGTAGTCGCCCGGCGTGCGCACCTGCGAGCCAGTGAGCTTCATGGACGCGGTGTAGCTGTCGACGATGGGGCCCTCGGCCCAGCCGACGACCGTCTTGTCGCCGAACTTGCGGAGCGACGCCTTGTACAGGCCGACCGAGTCGAGCCCGCGCCACAGGGGCCTCATCGAGGTGCCGTAGTCCTTCCACTCGTTGCGCTGGATCTCGGCGACGACGGGGACCACGAGCGCCATGCGGTCGCGCACGGAGCGCTTGCGCAGGCGCTCCTCGAACTGCAGGAAGGGTCGGCACCGCTCGACCATCCATGCGAACGAGATGAGGGCGATCTGCTCAAAGTCGCCCAGCCGGTCCTCGAGCACGTCGCTGTTGCCGCCGCCGCAGTTGATGTGCACGCCGGGGAAGTACACCTGCTCCAGATGAGCGGGGATGTTCTTGAACTGGTTCAGCTGCTCGCGCATCTCCCAGTCGATCAGAGCCTCCCACGCCTTGTCGACCTTGATTTCGTACTCGGCCGCCTCTGCTTTGCCCTTGTCGCTGTCGTCAAACTGTGGTCGCTGGAGATGGAGTACCTGAAAAGTCCTAAGGATCGTTCCGTGGTCTACTGAGGGCTTGAAGCCGTTCGTCTCGGCAGGAGGCGGGACAGGGAGATGCCACAAGGTCGGGGAGAACGGCTTGCGGTGCTCGTCGAGGGCCAGGGCGTGGAAGGCGTTGCGGATGTCTAAGGACAGGGGGCGAGATGGCTTGTTAGTGAAGGACAACACCCTTTCCCCACCAGGCTTTTGGGTTCACCTACAAGGGCTCAAATTGACATTATGGAAGCCGGGCTTCTCGCCTCCCCACCATGCATTCACGACGGTCAAGGCAGCGTCGACGCTGAAGAAGGGGCTGTCGGGTACGCCGAGGGACCCGACCGTGTCAAAGACACCCACGACCTCGACCACGCGGGAGTTCTCAGGCACGAGGGCGTGCGGGATCCTGTCCCACAGCTGCAACTTCGTCTCGGGATCTTTCCGCGTGGCGCTGCGGACGCCAGCCTGCCAGTCGCGGTAGGCACGCGTCCTGCGGAAGCCGTGCGGGTCTTTGCCCGTGTAGGCGCTGTAGGCAGAGAAAAGCTCGGGGAAGTCCTGTTGGTCAATCTCTCATCAGATGGTGATGCTCGATTAGATTAGTGGGAAATGGCATCGTACCTGCATGTCACGGGGTGAGATGATGCCGATGTCGTTGACGAGCCCGGCGACAGCGCGGGCCGTGTAGGCGCCGCGGGAGAAGCCGAAGCAGTACACCTTGTCGCCCTCGCGCCAGTTCAGGACGAGGAAGTTGTAAGCTTCGATCACATTGGAGACGAAGCCCGAGCCGATCCCGCCCTGCCTGTTCTGCTCCGACTTGCTGATCTCGCCTGTTCCGATCCCTGCGTCGTAGTAGACGACCTGCTCCCAGACGGTGTCGGCATCGTCCTTGTCGACCCCCTCGCGGGCGATGGAGCGGGCCAGCCGGGTCACGTTCGACGGTACGTTCTTCTTGATGGTCACGGATGACTGCCACGTGCCATCGCAGCAGATGATCAGACGCTTGCGTGTCTTGTGTCCCGGGATGAGAGGGGTTATTGGTGTCGTTGGGGGTGATGGGCTCGCCATGATGATACTGGTGCGTGTTTCGAGGAGGAAACTCTCTGACTTGTGCAAGATAGTGGCGCCGGCGTGCAGTATGGTGGTTGCAGAGGATGTATGAAGCTCTGCGAGTGGTGGAGGACACCTCGGGCCTATAAATTTGTATGCTGCCCAGTGGTAGTGCCAGAGAATGGGGGGAAGACACCCCGTGCCACCTTCTTATTCATATGCTTATCCCTTGCTGTCGGTTGGACAACGCCGGCAGCGGCTAGGCGAGTGTGAGCTGACACCATTGGTGGCGGTGACACGAGACACGTCTGAAGCCAAGAACATGCAAGTTAGAGTATGCACACGGGATTCCGGCAGTTGTGCACAGGAGCCACAGCCTGTACAACAACTTCGGGACTAGACTGCGTCAATGTCTTACCCAGCCGTGTCATCTGAAGCACACCAACCACTAGCTGCCGTCCTGGGGAAGAGCCAAGCTACAGATCCGGTCAGACTAGGGTACTTGGACATGGTCTATGGTCGATCACTTCTGCGGAGGCAGGTGAACTGGCAGCAAGACCGCTCACTGTCCGTGACATGCACGAGCTTGACCGTCCAAAGCGCATAGCACCATGTGACAAGTCCGATCCTCTTATCGGACTTCACGCTCTTGCGGTGGTGATAAGTCTTGGCACATGAAGAGTCGCATTCTGTAGGGCGAGAGGTCCCTGCACATTGTTGCCACGATCCAAGACACAGGATAAGCAAGTCCACCTTCAGGCCGCAACACCCACCTAGATCAGAGCAGGGCACAGAGAAACGCCCGAGATGATAATTATTACAAAATTCCGCAGAGAAAAAAAGTGACCCCAGAGACCTCGCCATTTCCGGAAGTCCCGGAATCGTGACCTGAGCTTAAGTGAAGCTCCCCATCTCAGCCGCACACGCTGGTCTCACAGATGCCGCGACACCATTTCTTGGCAGGGCTGGGACAACCATGTGTCTGCGTCTGCGCCCAACGCCCAGTGTGGCGCTGTCCCTCCTGGTCGTGTGTCGAATGCAGCGATACGTCCTGTTCGAATTTCCAGCATCGTGATCAACAACGTGACTGAGATGTCCTGATTCAAAGAATAAAGAAAAGAAATGCTAATTGATTCCGGAGCAACTGCAATCTGCTCCAACTTTTCAAAAGACATCTCCAACTACTAGATTTTCGGGATGGCTGATGCAGCAGTGTAAGTTCACATTGTCTCAGACTCATGCGCAATAGCCTTTGACTCAACGCCGCCCCTACTGTCACACTGCTCGTTTAGTACCTGGAGTGAAATGGAATCGATGGCCTTTGTATCCACACTCTGGCTGAGCACGACGCACAATTGCACTATCAAGATGTTTTCAGCAAGCCGGCTTGATCGCCCGATGTACTGATGAAGGCAATCTTACTTTCTTAAACCAAAAGCCTGCATGTGACATCCTGCATTTCCTATTACGAATATGGCATTGACAGCCTAGAACATGATGCAAGCACTGATTGTCAATTGTCCGGATAAGCCACAACACGAGGCCCAAAACTGACAGAGCGGAAAATCCAACCTTTTCATCTTTCATGTGACACAGAAATCAGTCCTGCTCATCATTCCCAAGATGCCCAAAGTGCAGCTTGAACGTCGGCTTCGGCTGCTTCGGCTGTAGCGGCGCCCCGTAACCCGCATGGCCGCCACCCGCGCTCTTGCCGTCGCCACGCATGCACAGCTCCACGGTGTAGTCGTGGGCCTGGGCCTGCTGCTTCGTGAACCCGTGCAGCGGCACGTGGGCGCGGACGTCGAGGTGGTTCTGGCAGTTGGCGCAGCCCGAGACGTGCAAGCGGCTGAGCACGGCTTTTGTGCCGACGAGCACGCGCCCGCCGCTTCCGTCCTTGGGCGTGGCCCACGCCGTGACGACGAAGGAGCCCCCGATTCGGGCGCGGCTGATGTTCCCGATGGACAGCACGGGGGCAGGTTCCTGGAAGGGGGCCGGCGCAGGCGCGTAGTATTTGCCCGGCTCCGGGTCCGCGGGCTTGAGCTCGCCCGAGTACTCATACTCATAGCCGAGATCGCGGATGTCGGCGACGTCGCGCGAGGTCAACATCTCGGTTTGGCTGCCGAGCTTCTTGAAGGGCGCCAGGGGGCTGTCGAGGGTGAGCCAGGTGCCGCCTGCCACGCCCGGGGTAGGGCCCTGAGAGTCGACCGAGTTGGTGCCGGGATAGTGCTCGATGATCTCGAGTGAATCTGTGCCGCCGTTCTTGGCCTGCCACAGCGAGAAGACGAGGTCGATCCAGCAGTGGTGGAAGTAGAAAATGGGATCAAAAGACGCCGTGTCGTTCTCACCCATGTCTCCATTCGCGCCGGGGTACACATCGTAGCTCTGCGTGCCTTCCTGGGTCTTGATCTCGAACCCCCCGACAGCCAGATGCATGGAGTCGTGCGGGTGTTCGAGCGCTACAACGGTCGTATAACCGGTCTTGTTCCGGTGATCATCATTCCATTTCTGGGCAGACGTCCCATTGCTAAAACATGTGTAGTTTGGGGCGTTCATGCAAGCCAAGTAGTTGTCCTTTGTCAGGTGCGGTTTGAGTTAGCGGAGTAACAAGCGTGTCGAAAGTTGAAAATAGTGATCGGAACATACCCTGATGCCAGCAGTCACGTCCTCGCATTGGTCGTTCTTGAAAAGAGGTAGATTCAGCCACGTAACGATATTCTCGTTCAGCATCTCGTTGCACACAACATCTCCTTTGGCACGAAGGTCGGCGTTGTGCTGTGCTGTGACTGCGGCGTCTTTAGGCGTGCCGACAATCCCCGAGAATGGATACCGGACCGTTTCATAGCCTTCGTGCTTGCTGTAGTTGTAGCTGGAGGGATCCTTGGTCCCTGGGGCGTCACTTGTGAGACGATCTGTGATTCCCGCCTGAAACTTGTACGAGTACAGCGGATTGGGGATTTTGGTGCCATCAGCATACACGTACTCCCGCTGGAGGAAGATATCGGGAATGCCCTGCTTGAGAGAATCTTCCTCGATCTCGTCCCAATATGCCAGCGCCACGCCGGGCACAATAGTCTGCAGTGCCGCCTCCAGACTGGCAAGGTAGGCCCTGTGCCACGTTGGGAAGAGGACTTGTCAGGGAGATAGTGTCAGTTACGTTTCAGATACATGGCAAGCTTGTTCTTGACTAACCGTTGCCATGATTGCACCAACCTCCCCACCACTGCGAGTTCGAGTATCCAGCCCCGCGGAATGGCTCGCCATGATATCCCGCAATCATGAAGAACGAGTTCGGGTCGTCCGGGCTGAGTTTTTGGATTCCCGCCCACGCCCGGACGAGGTCGTCCCTCTCCTCAACGGAGAGGTTTCGAACGTTCTTTCTTCTGACCGTACCACCGCCCATTTCTGCGACCAAGTTGGTGTTGAGTCGAAAGCGTGAGGGAGGGATGTGGGAAGAATGATGGGAAGAATGATAGAGCTGATGGGTTGCTACCGGTATTATGCGTATGGGCTCGCACCAGTATATATGCCCACGACCAAAGATCAAAAACTTCTGAGATACTTCTTGCTTGAAAAGCGCAAGAAGAACCTCCGTGTCTTTCGACCCAGCTGACCGCCTATTCCCATGCAGCGTCACGGCTTCGCATTCGCCACCCTGACTACGCACTGTGAAATTCCAGCTGAAGACGCATGCAGAGATGGGCGGTCAATCCGTTTCGTCCGATTTCGCATGGGAATATGCTCCAGCTCGCCTCCGGCACCATTGCTAGCCTTTCGTGCCGTCCCGTGGCGGGGTCTGGATGGTTTCAGCTAGTGTTCTTGCATGTGGCGGCAACGTGGGCTGCATCCTCAGCCCAGGACAGTCGCAGCCAAGAAGCGGGGGGAAGATAAGAAATTCAGACAGTCAGGTGTGCTGCTTTCAGGCAAATACGCCATATTTGAGGCCAGGTTACATTGGCGATTGATTACATTGGTCATACACTATATGCTAGACAGGCCATTTCCCCGACCTCCCAGAACGTGTGCACGAGCAGACGAATTCCTGGTTGTTATAGGAATTTATAAACCTGCGGACCTTTTGCACTTGAGCAACAGAACAGAACCCGAGCGGAGGCCACCCTCATGATAAGTACGGCGCTCAGATGAATCAAGCGAGGGGGACAGCGTCGAGAGAAAGTGGAGGGCAGATGTGGTGCATAGCCATTGTCTCAGATAGCCCAACCGCACTGCCTGTTCCGCGTAGATTGTCCTTCAAGTCTGCGGGCGTTTAGGCAAGCATACGCCCGTCATCAGAGCCCCAAAAGCATCCTGAGTTGTCGCTGACCCGACCACCCAATCCGAGCCCCGCGTGGCTGCATGCAGGTCTTGCCAATAGTTTGGAATATCGTTCGGCGCCGCCGGTCTAGATGACGCCCAGCTCGCCACTTGCTGCGAATGTCTGCGAATGCAACTGCAGAGGCCTACGCTAACGTAGCTTGCTTTCCAATAATGAGGGAATGCACGGAGTAGAGGCAAATCTGTTCCTAGGAAGAGGTCAGGTTGTCCAGCTCCCGACACTGGCTGCATGAGGTTTTGAGCCGCGCGTCCGCACACACCACTACAACTCTCGCCTTCAGCTAGCCACAGTCTAGCCACAGTCTTTCAGCCCTATGCAGCCAGCAACCTCCTTGCTCCTCTTGTCCTAGTGCCTCAGCTTCCCCGCACCCTTGAGACAAGAAATCTCAACGAAACTCATCTTGTCCGGCCACTGTCAGGTCGCTCGCACGGCCCGGAATCACATGGCCATGCTGCGAGTGCTGTGTTGTGACAAAAGGCATGCAGCTAATGCATGCGATGCTAGGAGCAGATACTTCGGTCAGCTACACGGTACCCAGAAGCTGCTGGCGTCACAGGCTTAATTTTGAGAAAGCGTTCCCCAACATGCTTTGATATCCACCGGATGTCCTGATCGTCTTGTAATCCGGACAAGACATCTTCCTCTCCTCCACACATATACCTGAGCCCATACGCTGCACTAGTGGTGACTGTCAATCAAATTCTGCTCTATCTCTGTACCACTCTTTATCACAATCCAGGTATTACACGATGGCTGGTTCAGGCGATATATTGCAGAGCGGCGCAAATGAGGCCCAGCCGGGACCGTACAAAGTTCTCAGCATCATCTTTCCAGGCTTCAACACGCTCGACCTAAACGGCCCACTCGACGTCTTTACTAAGTCAGGCCAGTGGGACAAGTTCGAAGTGACGATTGCAGCTGAGAACGAGATCACTGAGTCCGTGGAGGGGTTGCAGGTCAAAGTACGTGTGTTGCTTCTGCCCGAGACACCGCACCCATAGACGTCATTGGTCCGCTAACATCGACATGTCTGTGTGTGTCCACTGCCTAGCGCAAGAAAGCACTCGTCATCGACAAGTCGTCTCCCGCCCAATCTGCCGGTGATGCGGAGCAACTCACAATTGCTGAGGCTTGTGCGCAGTACGACATACTGCACATCGCAGGTGGCGGCACAGATATGGTCCAAACCCAAGCAAAGCTCGCCGACAGTGCATTTATGCAGCTGATCAAGCAGTTCGCGAAGACAAGCCCCTCAAAGGTGGCGGGACAAAAGCCCCGTCCACGAATCCTCCTGTAAGTTGTGCCGTCTTGTGCGGGCCGGGCCCGTGCCTCTTGTGTCACCCAGGGGTTTCCTCTCTAGCTCCCATTCTCTCAGGAAGCATTTTACGCTACGAAGGCTTACTCTTGTCTCAGATCCATCTGCACAGGTGCGGCCTTCCCAGGCGCGATGGGCGTCTTCAACGGTCGGGCCTGCACGACGCATTGGGGCTTCTGCCCGAAGCTCGTGACCATCCTCCAACAAGCAGCCGATGCGGCAGCCAAGCAGTCCGGCTGTGGAGTCAGCCCGGGCACCGTCCTGCGCGCGCGCTACGTCGACTCGGGCAGTAACGACGCCGGCGTGCAGATCATCAGCAGCGGCGGCATCAGCTGCGGCATCGATGCGGCGCTGCACGTCGTGGACCAGCTCGAGGGCCAGGCCGCGGCGCAGGGCGTCTGCGAGATACTGGACTATGCGTGGCACAAAACGGCTGGGTTGATCACTACGCCGGTCGAGGCGCCTCCGCAAAATCTCAGGGGGTGAGAAGTTGAAGGACTTCCAATTAATAGGACTCTCGACGGGTTGGCGCGTGTCCGATGGCTAGAGACGCATGAATCTTCCGCAGCTGAGGGTAGGAGGGAGATATGCTGTATGGATTGTCATGATGTGGTGTTGGAACGAGCGAGACATGCAGGCTTGGTCGAGGACGACACCTACCTCTTCGCAACTGTCATTCGGGGCTCCGCGAAAACAAGGGCGCGGTCCCCTCAAACCCTTGGGATGTTTTGGAGAACGTGGCGTTCAGGGCTGGGAAATGTCTTGTCGAACTTCCGAACGGAACGAAGGGATGGCACTGCAAGCCCCGAGTCCAGTGATTAATGATCAGCATGCATACCGCAACAGACTAACGGCGGGCTCCAAACCACGGAGTGGTCTTTTGAATGCGTTGCAGCAGCTGCTCGTCGAGGCTGTTGTGGTCAAACTTTTAATACGACACTCTCTGGCGAGCTGCCCTCCTCCCAATGTCTATCTTCTGGTGATGCCTACGAAATTGCCCATTATATCACCGTTAGCCTTTCATCATGTATAAATCGTTCGCTCTTGGGTCTTTGCTTTTTGTCGGGGCATCATGCCAGGTGTCGTGGGTGGCGATTCGCATCAGTACCTTGAGTAGCAGTACGCAAGGCGACTGCTTGAGCTCCTTCACCACGACCATCACGCCGCCGTTGAGCTACCAAACATTGACCACAACCATTATCGAGCCTATCACCACGACAGAGACGGAAAGTAATGTCGAGGTTACGACTGAGTCGGAGGTGAGTCTCGACCCTCTCATGCACAGATCCGCGGGATGTAGCAAGACTAATACCGACATTGGATGTGTTTGTAGACGGGCACCGTCCGCGCCACCACGAGCGAGACCGAGTTTGCCACTGTCCCAAGCATCACAGCCACCGTAACTACTCCATTCTCGCCGCCATCGTACTCATGCAATGGAGAAATGCTAAGTTGTTATGGCACAGACTGAAGTCGACACTGCAACCATCACTCAAACCACGACAGAGACGGTTGGGTTCCCTCCACGATTTGATGCGATGCCGTCCCTGCTGACAAGGTCCAGATCACGTCGACACTGACAAACACGATCTCGACTACGATCACAGTCGACTCTCAGCAACGCGTTGCTAACGACGACGATGCTCTTGTCCGCTATCCGAAGTCCCTCGCGGCCAGCGCATCTGCAACACAGCCATCTTCACTCAAAGTCCGTCAGAACAGCGTCAGCCTGTGCGCGGGCGTGCGGCCTATGACAGTCACAGTCTCAGGTCCCGTCTCAACCATCACAGTGACCAGAACCAGACAGGAGACAGAAACCACCGATGTCAGCGTGACGTCAGCCATGACCACGACTGCGACACAAATAGAGACAGAGACCACGACAAAGATCGTGACGCTTACCATTACGGACCAGCTGACATCCACAATCGACGAGGTAAGTGCTTTCGCGGAATGGAGTATCTCTCCATGCGTGGCTAACGGTAGCTATATTCATTATAGACGACTACAGCCACCTCGCTGGAGACATCCACCACTGTGACCACCGAAACAACCTCTACTATTAGCACTACTACCGGTAGGACGCAGTCCTTTCCCCAGATGTATCACCCTCACAAAATTGAAGTCCCAGAGTTAACTAGTCTCCATGACGCCCCGGACTGCAGTCCCGTTCCCAACTCAAGGCGTCCTCCAGGCACGCGGCGGGCCCTTCAACGGGCAGTACGCGGTCATCGCCAACGGCGGCGGTGGCGGCAACGACCGCGTCTTCACCTTCGTCGCGTCGCTCCTCTCGGCTACGACGGTCCTGCGCACCACGCCCGGCGGCCGCCTGCGGCCGCTCGGGGAGGCGTACTTCGCCAACAGCGACACCGCGACCAACCCGTTCCTCGTGTACTTCAATACGGCAGCTGACATCGCGACCGGCAACTACATCTATATCGAGAGCACCGTCAACGTCGCTGACGGCCGGCTGAGCTTCAGCCGCGCGGGGGTCCCGGCGCTCGCACAGATCTGCCCGAATCTGAGCTTTGCGGGAGACGGGGTGGTACTAGGCACGGGGCTGAGGGATGGGTGTACCTTTTTCGACTTTGTGTTTATCGGCCTCTGACCTGGCGTGCTGTTAGGATGGTGGGTGCTCAGAGGGTGGCATGTTGGCATAATGATCGCGGTGGAATGGGAAATGGATCTCGAGCCATAAGGTTTAGATCTGTCTCGATAGCGAGCCACGAGCCGGGGGCATTGTTTGTTTCTTCCATGGAATTCGGATTACATAAACCGGGATTCATGATCACTACACGACAACAGTTCCGTCCTCCCCGTCTGACCATGCAAAGTTATTCTTCTCAATTGATACACTCAAAGCTCAGCAAGCACCTCCTGGGAGCCTCCTTCATGGCCCTGCACAATACCCCCATTGTGCGCTCCCATGATCTGCCCCGCGATATCGGTCCAGAACGCACAGGTGCTCTTGGAGTTCTGGAGATCACCCACGTCCGTGACGAACCCGCTTTCCCACACATTCGCGACCCGGACGCTCATCACATCCTTCATGAACTCGTCGTCGCCGTTCGCGATCGGCCAGTGGGGGGCCCGGCCCGGCTGCCGCAGCGCGTTGGGGTCGCCGCCTGTGAGTGCAAAGCTGGCAAAGTACGTCTGGTACGCGCGGGGGATCTTGTTGAAGTACAGGAACGATGCGTATAGCGTCGCATTGCCCTCAGACATGCCGTTCTTGATGAGCATATCTTCGGCCTCGGTGGCGTTGTTGGTGAACAACGGGGCCAGGTCGGAGCCGTGGTGCGCCAACTCCCTCGTGGGAAAGGCGTAACGCATCATGTGCGTCTTGCCCGGGTACGCGTCGTACAGGTTGCGCGTGTTGCAGGTGAACGATGCGTCGCGGATAATGGTCTCGATACAGGCGTTCCAGTTGCCGAGGAACTTGATGCGGCAGGCGTAGTGCTTCTTGATGGCGGTGCGCTGGGGCGTGGCGCCGCTGCCCGGCAGGAAGGTGGCGAGGAAGGAGTCAAAGGTCTCTTCATCTTTGACGTACTTGGGCGTGAACATTTCAGCCTCGTTGGTGCAGTGGGAGACAATGGTAGACTCGATGCTGTCCTTCCAGTATTTGCCTGTTTTCAGGTGTTAGCTCGTTATGGGACTAAGGGACAAGATACAGGGGAAAGACCAAAAAGGCCAAAGCGGGACCTCACCTTCTTTGAAAGCCAGCGGCGACAGAGTCTTGATCCACTTGCCATCAACAGACGGACCGAGAGGGAACAGACCACTCGTGGCGACGGTCTTGTAAAGCTCCTGGTTGGCCTTTACCAGATCTTCCGCCTTTGCCTTGCGCAAGCAATCAATGTCAAACTTCTCGCCACAGCCAGCTAGCGCGGAAAAGCTCTTGTAGACTTGGTCGAGCTTGCCCGAGGGCTTGTTATCCCACGCGTACTGGTACGCCGGACTCTGCACCCCGAATGTCTTGAAGGTAGGGTCCACGGCGCCGTCCTCGCGGATGAGGTGATGAAGTATACTGCTAGCCCCGGCACTCTCCCCAAAGGCCGAAACACTTGAATTGTCTCCCTTCACCAGGCCGATATACTTCTGTATCCATTGGAACAGGAGTGCCTGGTCGTACAAACCCGCATTGGGCTGCCCGACCTTCTGCATGTAGTCACCCGCGAGCCAACCATATGCCCCGGTGCGGTAATTGCCGGTTACAAAGATGGTTTGGTACTGGCTGGCCGAGATAATGCTGCGACCGTCATACAGCACTGAACCGCCGTTATTCTTGCTTCCGAACGCGAAGGCACCTCCATAGACGAAATGGACGACGGGCAGGGCGACGTCGTCCTCCTCGAATACCCACTTGGGCACATATAAATCGAGGAACAAACAGTCCTCAGACTCGGGTATGGTTGGACCGTCGGGCGCCTCAATGGGGTTCTCGCCTCCAGGCGGGTTCTTGAGAAGCTTGAGGTCCAGCTGGACACAGTTGCGACCGTCGCTGACGGGCTGGACAGATGAGTTGGTCTGCGATGGGAATCGGGGCGCGGCCAGGCGCTGAGGGATCTCGCCAAAACGGACGTTTTCGAAGATCAGGATCTGCCGGCCAGGCCGTTAGTGTGGACTTTCTCGCGAGGTATTATTACACTGGGGGGCTTCTAACCTCGTCATCTTCAACGAGCTCTCTACCCTCGTAAACGCCCCATGGAAGCTTGATCGACGGCACTGCCTTGCTGGCAAGTGCGCCACTGAGAGACGAGAGTCCCAACAGACTCAGAAGCGCTGCAGACTTGACCATGTTGGATGAAAGTGCCTATTGACTGTAAGTTTACAAGAGGCGCTGAAGTTAGGATATTACGGGCACATGCACCGGGTCTCAAGACTGTGCCTTTTATATATAACCAGTAAGCCCGTCGCCGATTCCCGACAAGACGACCTCCCGTGTCATCGAAGCCCCAGTCAGAACAGCATGACGGCACCGTAGGGTCGTCGTGTCTCCGGCTGAACCCCTGTGCAG
Organism: Microdochium bolleyi; assembly: GCA_001566295.1. Lineage (NCBI taxonomy): Eukaryota > Fungi > Ascomycota > Sordariomycetes > Xylariales > Microdochiaceae > Microdochium > Microdochium bolleyi. Next base: position 181,365 of record KQ964271.1, read on the forward strand.
ATCACGGCTCCGCAGTGGGCGAGACATGCATACATCCCTTGTCTGCGCGGGAAGGCCTGCAGGGCGGCACGGTCAGAGACGGCACGGGATTCGATGGATGCACTGCGGGTTGAAACATGATTGCTGGTGTCGATCTGGAGCGGGGCCGATCTGATCCAGCTGGTGCACCCGCTGAGGGAATATCTCAGGGTCCCGATTGTGACTGGTCGATAGTTGCGTGTGGCTCAATCATACCGCCACTCAATTCTCGTTCCTCCCTAGTTGCAGCGTTCCAGGAATTGGGATATTATGTCTTGACACTTTCCCTGCGGTGTCCAGCACCTTTGCGAGACCCTGATCCAGACCGACCGCAAAGCCCTCTCTCTCGACCAATGCATCCGCCACTTTCAGACCCAAGTCTCAACTGTCACCCCCGCAGCTATGCCAACCACAGACGGTGACAAATCCGGGCGGGATCCATGGCGCAGTGCAGGAGAACTAGACGGACTCTGCAGGCTGGCACGCAGGACTCCACCTCGGTGAGCCAGTGTCCCGTGTGCGGAGAGACACCGGCGCAAAAGGAGGCGCTTGACGTTCCCCATATCGTCCAAGTGCCGACCCCCGATAGAGACAATCGCTGGGCGAGCAGCCAACCGAGACGGGCCATCCCGTGTTGACACCGGCATTTCATAAACTTGTCTCCCTGTCGAGTTAAGGCCGTCAGCTGGGACTAGGTCTGCCAGCACATACCGCAGTGCAGCAGTCCTAGACCAAAAATGGCGACGATTGTCGACTGCAAGTACATGCATCAAGCCGATACAAGAGAGCCTGCCGCGGTCAAGATCGGGGGCTCAGCACCCTTGCCGAAAGGATTGCAACTCTCATAGGCCAGTGGTGAGAACCAGAGGTCTCAAGATCGTGGCGACACTGGCAGTACAGCGTTTAGATCGGAGTGCAGGGGGGGATCTTGTCACATCTGGGACAGGGAAGAACCACTGCATACTGATGGGATCGGCTGTATCCAAAGGCTCCCCCCAACGCACATGAGGACATCGGCCACCTTATCTGCCGCGCTCCAGTCATGACGACTTCTAACTACGTCGAGCAGGTAGGGAGCGAGGCGGGAAGGGAGCAATTCGCCAGCGATCAGTACAGTGGCTGGCACCACAGTAACGCGGAGGTGTGACCAAGACATACCGCAGGCAAAAGTGCACGCCAAGAACAAAACCGGGCAATGCATGTGTCAGTTGCAGGCGCAGTGCAGAGACTAGAGTCTGAATCGGCCTCACTCACCCACTCCTGTGAGTGGCTGAGTACCTAAATGTACAGGTAGGTACTTGGAGGAGGTACATGGAGGTGCTTCAGGCTACTCTCTCGCATAGGCGCTGGACGGACGGTCCTTGGCTTAGCTTCGATCCTTGGCCATCTCATGTGCTGCACAATCGTTCGTGCCCCAATTGTTGGCGGATTTTGACTCAAAAGGAAATAAGTCGCGAAACCTGGGAGCCCCGTGGCAGCCGGAACATAGTGCTCGCAAAATGCATAACCTGGCAGTCCAACCAATCTACTCGTCACATCCACGACCCAGGCCGGTGAAGAGATGGTGTCCTGCGACTGCATATATGTCACAGTCCTCTTTTCGGCTTCTCGTGGTCTAGGTTCGGCTCTGTGACTCCGATGCAGTTATCTATCGGCGCCAAACTGCTCAAAGAGACGGGAGCGGCTGTGCTGTGTCGCGCTTGCTCGCGGCTTGTTCTGTCTGCAAAACCATAAACTCGAGGCAATCGCTATTTCGTCGGTGGTGGAGCTGGTCTTTCTTGCCGTTGGCCGGAGCGCGGTCCGTGGTGGCGCGGAACATGTCCAGCTGCGAGCAGGTGTGAAACGGGATGGTGACCCGCCCGCGGCCAGAGATGTGCTGAGTTGGGTCGCGTGCCATGACCTCGACGGTGCCAAACATCGGTACCTCTACGTCCAGGGTGACACAGTCTGAGGCGGCGGTCTCGTTTGGGCCGAAGATGATAAGGCCCGAGTTGAGGCGTATGGTTGTCATGCCAGGGCTGGTTGGTGCTCGATCCGGATCCAGCTTCAGGATGCCGCGCAGGGCATCCATCGCCGCCGCGCAGTCGGGCGAGGGCGGAACGTGCTGAGACTCCTCCTCGACTGAGCAGAGCAGATCGATAATGTTGAGGTCGGCTTGGAGCCAATGCACATCGCCCACGTACATGTGCTCTGCAACTCCCGGATCGCGATTCTACTTGCTGTGTGCTAGGAGTAGGACGACTGCGGCCCTGGTCACCATGTAGACTGGCAGGCAGTGGTTTGCATTGATGCTGCCGTCGTCGTGGAGAGTCAACACGTCTTGGATAATATTGCGGACCGCCCAGGCGCAGATTTCGTGTGACTTTCACCGGTGCCGCGTGGTTTTCTTGTCCTCCGCCGGGGACCGGTCCTTGAGAAACATGAACGGGACGTAGAGAATGATGTGCAGGTAGAAAGTGCTGCAAGTGCCTGGCGAGGCATCAAAGGTGCCGATCCCAGAGTCCATCAAGTGAGCACCATGCGCACCGCCAAGTCCCGCACGACCTGCTGCCACGAGGCCGTCGGGTCCCCGGCGTCCCTGCGGCGCCACGTCTCGCGCGTGACGCGCTCCGCGGCCTCCCAGTTGCAGAACCCGGCCCACGCCGCCTGCCGGAGGCACGCGATGCCACGCCGCCGCAGGTCCGCGTCCGCGGCCTCGCACGCGGCGACGAAGCTGGGCCACACGATGGCGTTGATGCGCGCGGGCGCCGACGCGGTCCGCAGCGAGGCGTGCGTCTCGAGGTGGCGCGTCACGCGCTTGACGTAGTGCTGCAGGATGGCCGGATGCGTCCGGCGGACGGTCCGGAAGAAGTGAATCAGGATGGCCGAGTGGAGGGCCTGCGCGAGGCAGGACGTCATCAGGCCCGGCAGGCTCTGGTCGGGGTCACGGCTGCTGCTGTTGTCTGGTGGTGCAGTGCTGGATGTCGTCAACGCATCCCGGGCGATGCCTCGGTCTCCGCCACAGCGTTTGCGCCGCTGGCCGGGCCACGCGCAGATGTCGTTCTCGAGGCGGCTCGCCGTCTCCTCGATCTCGGCACTCGTGCATGCACCGCGGTGAGGGTCGGGAGACGCCTCAATTTTGTTGATGAGCGCCGTGGTGCGCCCCAGAAGATGGAGCAGCGACGAGGGAAGGCCGTACATGACGTCCTCTTCCCCGTCTGCGTCCTCGAGGCAGAGTTCCGACGGGGTCACGCGCACAAGTTCCGAGTGCTCATCCTGTAATGGTCCGACGGGGCGTGTCACCAGCTCGGCGTCGTGGCTATCCAGCCCGGAGCTGCGATCATCTGGCATCAGTGTCTTTGCTCGACACGGGTCCGGCTGCGCCGACGACGCCGACTCTATGACCTGGATGTAGAAGAACATCTCGTGTAGATCGGACGTCTTGCGTGACGGCCTCCTCTTGCCCGGCTTCATGCGGATGACCTGCTCGCACTGCAAGATGTCAGACCGGGCATTCCTTGTGTCTCCGCTGATGATCTGGACAATCCGCCAGCTGTTAGCGCTCATGTGGTCGAGGAAGTCGGGACAAGAGAAATACGGGCTTACCTGGATGCATACGAGGCTGACTGCCGCCACGAGGACTTCTTTGTACTTGAAGCTGCCCTTGCGCAAAGCCTCAGGCGTCTTGGTATCGCCGAGGAATTTCTGCAGTCCCCTTTGAGCAATATTCCGGAACTTTTGACCCTCCGTCTCCCATTCGTCAGCTGTCCAGGATTCCGGAGTGAACTTCGCTCCAGCACTGACACCCATGCTGGATCCTTGCCTCAGGACAAGGCCGTCTTTGTGCAGCGACCTCAGCTGGAAGCACGCGATCGACATGAGAGAGTAGAGTAGCGAGACCCGGGGCAGGCTCGAGTCGCCGAGGACGCCGAGCTCCGCGTATGCGCGCAGGGCTGTTGGCAGGTGCAGCCTCTTCCATATACTGGTCTCATTGTGCACGGGGATGCCGGACAGCGAGGGGATCGTGTGGTTCGAGTAGTGCCAGAGGAGGTACTGCGCACAGGATGGCAAGTATGGAGAGGCATGAGCTGGCAGGGCTTGAGACGAGAGTGCTGCGGGAATCGCTGGCTCGGTTGGCTGCAGCTGCCATGCTGGTGACCTTTCGTTCGGCTGGAGTACTGATGCGTGGAAAGTCTCCTCGAGCAGATGATCGATTCCAGCGATGGTCCCTCGTTCTAATGTTATCGTCGTGTTGTCACCGGTCCAGCCACTGGACGACAGGGATCCATATGCTGGGATCGGTGAACTCAAGTCGTCTCCGCTTGTGAAGAGAGACATGCCGTCCAGGTCACCTCCGTAGGCATCGAGGCTCTCCCATGTGCCGGCGATGTGGTCCACCTCAGACAAGGCATTTTGTGGCTCAGGAGAGCTCACCTTGCTCTGCGTCGCCGAGAAGACGCCAAAAGGCCCCTGGACGTGTTGCCAAGTTGGCTCTTCCTGATTTAGAGCTGTTGCTTGCGAGTCCAGCTCTGCAAGCAGCCTGTCCAGCTCGGCGGCAGTATCTCGGTCGTGATCACTGCCCAGCACCGCACTCAGCATGCTGGAGCAGATATTCACTATGCGACGAGACGTTCAGCACTGATCAGGACTGATCGTGGGCCGACCCTGAGGATCAGTGGAGGCGAAGTGACATACCTGACGATGTGGTCGTGCGCATCCGCCCTCCCGGTGGCGGGGGGCTGCTGTGCTCCGTGCCCAGCCGTACTCCGTGGTCTTCACCAGACGGCGGTAGCCATCGCGGCAGCCAGTGGAGTGTCGCTTCATAGCCTCGGCAGGGCAACCTGAGCCGCTCGCAGTTTCCGCATGCCGGTTTTCCCAGATCGCACTTGACTTTGCGATTGCGACATGTCAGACACCCCGAGAACGTGCGTGTCCTGGGCTTCCGTGCTGGCTTCTTCGACGTCGGCATGGCTGGCTGGGGCATGCGTTGGCGACTATCGCGTGCTCGGACCTATGGTCGTTGTCGGCGAGGATCATGGCCTAATACTGCCGTTCTAAGCCGCATGTCTCGACGTGGGCCAGAAGATGTAGCGAGGTGCGGAAGGCCTCGCCGACAGTGGTGGGGACCCCGCGTCTTATCATCATCCAGGGTCTCGAGGTGGTGCGGAGCTAAAGTTCACGCCCCATGCCCGATGCCGATCGACGCGGCAGATTCCGGTCTGAAGCAAGAAACAGCTCGGCGACGCGTCCCCTCAAAGACTTTATCGTGTGAATCTCGCCATCGCCGGCTTAGATCTTGCCATATGAGCGTTGGGCCGAGACTCGCACGCACCTGACCCCTTGCCGACACTCAGCAATCACGGAGTTAGGATATTTGCGATTATTCACAGAAGGCCTTGGCTCGAGTGCATGAATACGCTGAGCGACTCGGAAAACACAATATGCTCTCGAAACAAACGACCACTGTTGAGGGTGACTTTTTGCCATCAATGTTAGTGTTGTTAACCCTGGATCAAAACATTATCTACGCAGCGGCTGATTTATCAAAGAGTAACACCCTCTCACTACCATCTTGTCATCAGCAAGCTTGAGCTAGGAGGATCTTGGTGTTACCATGGCCGAGTCACGATATCTGCCAATATCGACGAGCCGACAAGCCGGATCCTCCTGCACGCCGAAGGATTACACATCGACGATGCCCAGCTCAATCAAGATGGGGAAAACGCGATGGCCGCAACAGAGATCGGCAGCTCCAACGGGCTCCTGAGCCTCGAGTTCAAATGCGTAGCCCGCCCTGGCCTGGCGACCATCACCATTATCTTTTGGGGCTCGGTCAGAGACTCCATGGAGGGCTTCTACAGAGCAAAGCACGACCAAAAGGATGCGTACACGCTCCTCACACAGTTCGAGCCCTGCGACGCCCGCACCGCATTCCCGTGCTTTGACGAGCCGCGGCTCAAGGCCACTTTTGATCTCGAGCTGGAAATTCCAGAAGAGCAGACCGCTCTTGCCAACATGCCAGTTGCTGAGATAATCCGTGATGGATCACCAGGCACAAAGCGAGTCTGCTTTGAACGGACACCTGTCATGAGCACATACGTGAGTTGGATACACATGCCACACGGCAATCTAGGAGTGAGATTAACCTAGCTGACAAACTGCGGAAAGCTCCTGGCATGGAGCATCGGCAGTTTCGAGTACCTGGAGCACCTCACAGATCGAGAGCACCAAGGAAGGCGCATCCCCGTGCGCGTCTACACCCCGCCGGGCTACTCGCAGCACGCCCAGTTCGCAGTCAAGTATGCGGCCGACACGCTCGACTTCTTCGCCGGCACCTTCGGCGTCGACTACCCGCTGCCGAAATGCGACCACGTCGTGGTCCCCGAGTTCATCTCCGGCGCGATGGAGAACTGGGGCCTCATCACGTACCGCCCGCCCAAGATCCTGTTCGACGAGAGCACGTCGGACAACAGGGTGAAGCTCAAGGCGTGCTACGTTATCGCGCACGAGCTTGCGCATCAGTGGTTTGGGAACCTGGTGACGATGGACTGGTGGAACGCGCTGTGGCTGAATGAAGGGTTTGCTACGTGGGCAGGCTATCTCGCGGTGAACCGCTTCTGTCCAAGTGAGTTCGTAAATCATGAAAATAACACATACGGGAATACTTCACTGACACCTCACTGTGAATAGGCTGGCAGATATGGTCCCACTTCACAAGCAACGTCATGTCCGAGGCGTTCGAGCTCGATTCTCTCGACGCCACTCACCCGATCGAAGCGCCCGTGGGCAGCACCTGGGACGCGCGGCAGATGTTCGACGACATTAGCTACCTCAAGGGCGCGTCAGTCATCAGGATGCTCTCACAGCATCTGGGCGAGGAGGTGTTCCTCGAGGGCATTGCAGCGTACCTCCAGAGGCATGCCTACGGGACGGCTACGACCGACGAGCTGCTCGCCGTCCTGGAGGAGGTGTCCAAGTCATCAGTCCGCGATTTTATGGACGCGTGGATCAGGCGGTCCGGATTTCCAGTGTTAGAGACGAGGCGCGGGCCTTACGGACAGCTAGGGTGTTGCCAGTGCCGTTTTCGGCCGTCACCAGATGCAGATCCGTCACAGCCGGAGGTATACAAACCGTGGCAGATCCCCGTCCGGATTGAAGGTCACGAAGATGCAAAGTCAGTCATCGCCACAGTCGGTTTTAGACAAGGGTCACTTTCCAGTCCATCACAGGCTGCTCTCCTCCCTCATGACTCCTCATTCTGTCACATCAAGTACTCGTCGCAGGATTTACGCCAAATATTGTCCCGGGGATCCAATCTCACCTGCGACGAAATCATACCCCTCCTTAGAGACATCAGAGCCATGGTGGCTGCCGGAAAGTCCCCCGTACAAGACCTTCTGGACACATGCGCCACCCTCGACGGCCAAGATAACGTTTTCGTCCTCGCCGAGATCGCCAAGTGCGTCGACCTCCTCGAATCGACAGCACCCGCGGATGAACGGATCAGCCAGAAGCTCCTGGCGTACCGAAAATCACTCGCCAAGGGCATCCCGCCCAAAGTACGCTGGGACATCAGATCGGACGACTACCAAGCCATCGAGTACCAGCGAGTCATCCTGCAGACACTCCTCGCTGTGCGGGACCCAGCCACCATCCAATCCATCGAGCAGCACTACGCAGACTGGGTCGGCGGCCGGCACACCTTCGCGCCGAGCTTCCGCGGCGCCGTCCTGGGCTTTGCCGTCGCGAACATGGGCGGCCACGCCTACGCCGCCGTGAAAGCGAGCTATCTCGAGGACACGACCATTGACGGGAAGGAGGTGTGCCTGGCCGCGCTAGGACGGGTAAGCGACGCAGCGCTCGCGCGCGACTTGCTTGAATTTGTCTTCTCGGGACAGGTCGCGCTGCAGAACGTGCACCTCGCGTTTGCTTCCCTGGGGGCCAGCGGGAAGGGCAGGGTGTACCTCTGGGAGTACGTCAAGGCGCGCTGGGACATGGTCTATGGGAGATTGTCAAAGTGCGCGGTTGTCCTGAACTGGTGTCTGGATATGGGCCTGAGCCATTCAGACGACTTGAAGGTCCGACGGGACATTGAGATGTTCTTTGCAGACAAGGACACGTCGGCATTTCATCGGACTCTGCTGGTCGTGCTAGATCGGATCAAGGCAAATGCCGCTGCCAGGGCGAAGATTTCGCCGCAGTTGGAGGAATGGGCAAAGTCCCAGTAGTTTGGGACGTTCGAACGAGCCAATGGTATTTACAACATGCGCATGGAACAGCCATCAAGGGACTTTGTCTCGATGCATCGCTTGTAGTGCACAGGTGCTTGGGGAGTTCGAATGTGACAGGAGCGTGATGCACGCGATCTAGGTCGTAAAGAAAGACCAGGTATTTGATAGCTTCGGTGGTGCCTGGACCATCCGCAACAGAGGCAGGAAAGCGAATACCTGTCCTTCATCTGGGCCGACTTGAGATTTGTCGTGCACTTACAGTGACGGGTGGTATAACGCAAGCATCTCGACAATCGATAATAATTTCATGTAACTGGTCAAAGCACAGTTCCAATCTTTGACTACAGCCCACCAAGGTAGCAGAGCACATCAATGCAATCATATTGATTAATTCACAAACACGTCTGAAATAGCAAAAATGGACGAAATTCTGAGAGACCAGATAACCAGGACGCACGCCTCGCCCATAGGCTGTGGTCCAAGGCCCGTCCACCCCGAGCTCAGACAGAATCCGGAGTCCTCATCGTCGTGACGCCCACACCCTTGTCATCCCGACCAAAGTCCTCCGCGCTGGCGCCACTGTTCGCGTCCGATGACGCTGCCAGGGCCTCGAGCTCCGTCACGTCCGGGTAGTGCACGGGGAAGGCCCAGTGGAGGGCGTACGCGATGACACCAGCGAGGACGAAGCCGAGGACGAAGCTCAGGCTGAAGACGTGCGACCCTTCCTCGCTGACCCGGAGCGCCGGGTTCACGGAGCTGACGAAGCCCGGCATGCTTGGGAACACGGCGCACACCCAGGCCACGACGGTGCGCCAGTTGACGCCCCACGTGTACCAGTAGACGGACCGGCTGGAGCCCTCGTACAGGTCCGGGACGTGGAAGACGCGCTCCTGGATGAGGTAGTAGTGCACGCACAGCAGGCCGATCATCGGGCCGAGGAACACGGCGTATGCGGAGAGGACAGAGAGGAAGCTGGGAGGCGGGCTTGCGTCAGCATCATCATCATCTTCTTCTTCTTCTTGTCCTCAATACTGTGCTTCTGTTATGCGACAAGCGAGGAGTGTCACAGAGAGAGAGGAGACTCACGTCGAACCGGAGGCCAGCTGTTGCCAAGGGTTAGGAAGCACGCTGAGTGCGGCCAGGATGTAGGCTCCCCGTCTCAAGTTGAAGTACTTTGGCGCGACGCTGGCAACATCGAGACCGCCAGCGAGGACATTGCCTGGCACGTTGATGGACAGCTGGGACAGGATGAACACGGTGGCGAGGAAGAAGGTGGCAGCACGACCCCCGGAACCTAGCTTGTCCTGCATCGCAGCTAGGAGGGCGCTCATGTCCCAGAGGGCTTTTCCTTCGCCATACTCTATCGTGGTATGGGGAATGTGTCAGCGTCAAAGGACGTCAATCGCGTTTGTGGGTCTCGGGTAACTGACGCTTCTGGGTAGCGGCCGTGACAATGATGCCGACAATGCCAATCGTCGACGCCGAAAGGTTGAATGAGATGAATTGCGGCCAGGTGACCTGCGACGTCTTGCGGGCGAACCGGGTGTAGTCGTTCTGGTTCAGGATACCGGCCGAGATTGAACCGATGACGGCCATGATGCTGGAGCACAGCGTCCACCCGAGCTTCGAGCCCGACAGCTGCGACTCGGCGCTGAGGACAGAGCCGAAGCCCTGGCTCGTGGAAACGGCCCATCCCAGGAGCGAGAAGAGCGCGATAATGACGATGACCGACGCGCCGTGGAAGTACGGGCGCAGCTGCGTGGGTTTGAACCAGATGAAGATACAGCAGAAGATGTTAAACAGAAAGTAGCCGACAAACTGCGAGGAGGTGATGCCGATGTTGGGCGGGAGGGTGTTGGAGATGCGTTGGTCGATGTCGGGCCATATCGCTCTCAAGCATATCCAAACCATTTTGCCCCCGATGACAGCCTGGACGCCGTACCAGACGACAGAGAGGAGGATGCGGTTGAGCACTGGGAAGTAGGCTCCATACATGCCTGGAACTAGGGTCAGTTGCGCCGACCATGAGATTGCTTCTGTGAACAGACGGCGGCAAAAGCACTTACCCCATACGCTGCGAGAGACTATCGGATAGCCCAGGTGGCTTGTAGCGCCGGAATAGGAGTTCAGAACGGCGAAGCTGCTGGCCAGGAAGTTGCCGACGAGGATGGCGATGAGGGCTTGCCACCACGCCAGGCCGGAGGCTATTATCGAGGATCCAGTCTGCGATGTATTAGTACAGGCACGTGAAATCAGGGCGAGGTCGTGGTTCAGCCAACCTGGTATGTGCTAATGTTCATGTTGACCAAGAACCACAGCTGTCCATACTGCAGCGCGTCTGGATCGTGGCAGAGCAGCCGTCAGCGGGTGTTCAGTACGACAAAAAGCCATGCGATTCAATCGGCGTGATTGTTTAGTGGTTGACGATTGTTCTTACCCCATGTCTGCCGCTCAGGCGGCACGGGACGGAGATCATCGTTGATCCATTTGTTGATCTGCTCTTCGGCAGGCAGCTCAAGCTTTGCGAGAAGTTTCGAGACCTTGCCCATGGCTCTGTTGTTGCTCTGGTCGTCGCGCTGTGAGGAGATGTTGAAGGACGGCTCAGCATCAGAACAAGGCGACGCAATGATTCTGAACACCGAGATCAACCCTTGGAATATGGTTTGGGAGTCGCCGATATAACTATGGGCCCCCGTGGTTCGTCAGTGAGGGTGAGCCCTCGACACCAGCCATTGAGCGCCGGGCCCAGCTGGCTGGGAGACGCTTCTCCACATCACTGATAGCAGACGCCAGCATCCTGGTGGCGTCGCCCAAGCCTTGACGCGATTGGACGATTGCAAGAGAGGAAGGCCTCGCCGACGGGACGAGGGTTACGTGCGGGGTGTCCCTCCCCTCGCCACTCGTTCCCTGAAAGGCGTGCCGACCACGCCGGGATGGGGGGCTGATCTGGGTCGGCTTGCCGGCTCCTCATCTAGGCTCGATCGGGTAAGCAATCATGGTGCTTCTCGCGACCCTGGTCTCGTGATCTTATCTCGAGCTTCACCCAGGGACTGCCTCTTACAAACCAAAGTGCACCAACGACGTTGAGCGTTCCAAAGCGCGCAAAGCCTCGTGGGCACACGCCATACACGCACAGACTTGCGAACCATTGTCATACCAGCGATTTCGAACCGACATGGCTGTTGGACGGCGTTACCGTATTGGTGTTGATGTGGGTGAGTCGCCAGGACAGCTTCGCCATGACATGAATTGAGACTGACAAGGCACGCACAGGCGGGACGAACACCGATGCCGTGATACTTGGTAGGTTTTTTGTCACCATGCAGATTATGCTGGCCAAGGGGATGCTGACAATCTCCAACGATCAGACCCGGCCGAGTCATCTCAGCCCAACCGCGGCATACGAAGCACGTTCAAGACGCCAACCACCCCTGATGTCACGGAGGGCATCAAAAAGGCCATCCAAGGGGCTGTCACCGAGTCGGCAACGTCGCTCACCGAAATCGCATCTGTCATGATAGGGACTACCGTGAGGCGAATTCATGTAGCCATTGAGCATCCAGGACAGAATACTAACCCAGAAGCTCGTTAGCACTTCATCAATGCCGTTGTCCAGGCCGACGAGCGCCATCTCCGGCCGGTGGGCGTCATGCGGATCTGCGGCCCCTACACCAAGGAGAATCCTGCATTTCTCGACTTTCCCCCGATCCTCCGACGGATAATGAAGGGCCATGTTTCGTACATTGACGGTGGACTCGAATGTGAGTGCATCACTTTCGCGAACATAGCAGCACGCGCTGACAAAGACTTCGAAGTCGACACCAGGGAGATAATGCCCTTGAACGAGGCCCAGATCCGCCAGGAGTGCGCCACACTCCGGGCAAAGGGGATCAAGGATGTCGCCATCATCGGCGTCTTCTCGCCACTTGACATCAAGGGCACGCAGGAGGATGTGGTGCGTCAGATTGTGCTGACAGAGATACCTGATGCTGATGTAGTCCTTTCTCGTGAAAGTAGGTTTTTATAGGCCTTCCACCAGCTTCAAGCCAGGGCACTGTTACTAACCCCCGCGACGACAAAAAGTTGGCCAGCTCGGCTTCCTCGAGCGCGAAAACGCCACGATCCTCAACACGTCGATCCTCAAGTTCGCGCGGTCCACGATCAAGGGCTACAAGCAGGCCATGTCGTCTCTCGGCCTGACGTGCCCGCTCTTCCTGACGCAGAATGACGGCACCATCATCGACGCGCTGCAGGCCGAGAAGTGCCCCATCAAGACCTTCTCGAGCGGTCCCACAAACAGCATGTCTGGATCGGCCTATCTCAGCGGCCTGGACGTTCGGGGCGCGTGGCCAGGTAATGCCCAGGTCATCGTTGCTGATATTGGAGGCACGACGACAGATGTCTGCGCACTGTGAGTGATTCCCTTTGGTCCCCTAAAGCCGCACAAATTGATTGACATCTATGTCCTGCCATAAGCCTACCATCAGGGTTCCCGCGGCAGGCTGGTACCTGGGTAGAGATCGGCGGCGTGCGAAGCTCGTTCTCCATGCCTGAGGTCTTCTCCGTGGCTCTGGGCGGAGGCACCAAGATTGAGGAAGACGCGAACGGTAACATCACGGTAGGGCCAGAGTCCGTGGGGCACAGGCTTCTCAGTGAAGGGCTTGTTTTTGGGGGTGATCAAATGACTACAACTGGTACGTTTCGAGCCGTGCTTCCATTTGAGTCTTCAGTTGACTTTACTTTTCCTTGATTGCATTTTCTCGTTTTTCGGGTTTTGCCCCTTTTTGCAGTCTCTAACGGTCAGGCAGATATTGCTGTTGCTCTGGGCCACGCCAACATCGGCGATGTGTCCCGGGTCAAGTGTATTCCATCTGAGAAACTATCGCAAGCGCGACTGCAGATCAAAAAGCTACTCGAGTACGCTATTGACTCGATGAAGCTCAGCGCCGATGACGCGACGGTCATCCTCGTCGGCGGAGGAAGTGTGGTGCACCTTGATGACCTCGAGGGCGTCAGCAAGATTATCCGTCCGCAGTAAGTCGCATCCTCTGGATGGGAAGGTCTTCCTGATCCGCAGTCGAGAGAGAGATTTAGCTGACAGACAACAGGTTCCACGACTGTGCGAATGCAGTGGGCGCAGCTATCGCCCGCGTCTCGGGACAAATCGACACCGTCGTCGTCCTCGAGGGCAGGGACGAGAAGGAAGTAGTCGCTGCCGCCTGTGAGGAGGCGAAGCAGAAGGCTGTTGAGGCCGGCGCCGACCCCAATCAGGTCGAGATCACCTCGATCGACAACATGCCTCTCGAGTATGTCGCCATGAAGGCTACTAGGTTAATTATCCGCGCGGTAAGATCACAGCCCAGAAGCTGCCCTCTCTCCGATAACCCGAAAGCACTGACATGGACAACAACCGCCAGGCGGGCCCCTTGTCCAAGACGGCTCTGCTGGTGAACAATACCAGCAGCGTGACCGACCATGCCGACGAGATCACGGAGCACGAGAAGCTGTCTATGATGTCGAACCAGGAGAAGCTCGCCTCAGACTTCGTCGTCAGCCCGTCCGCCTCTGTCGACATCCGCGAGTACACACCCGAGGTCGACAGCAAGGGCGTCTGGTGGGTGTCCGAGATCGACTGCGAGTTCCTCGCCACCGGCTGCTCCATCCTCGCGTGTGGCGGAGGCGGCCCGGGCTACATGTGCTACCTCGCTGCGCGGGCTGCCATTCAGGCAGGACACCGACTCCCCGTCGTGCAGGCAGAAGATCTGGACCCAGAGACGTGGGTCATGGGCAGCGTGTCGTACGGGTAGGTGGCCACGCCCATCCACTGCGTATCGGGCTTGCAGCTGATCTAACATGGCCCAGTGCTCCCACCGTCACGACCGAGCGGCTTCCCAGCGGTACCGAGGCTAAGGACGCGACGGACGCGCTGCTGACTTGTTTCCCCGGCATCAAGATGGGGGCACAGATTGCTGTAAGATACCCAGAGTACACCATCCCAGCCAGAGACCAGCACTTACCTGTTGAAATGCAGATAGAGATTGGAGGCATGAACGGACTGCGCCCGCTGGTGACGGGCACCGACTACAATGTCCCGACCATCGACGGCGACTACATGGGCCGGGCTTACCCGCGACTCTACCTCATGACACCATTCCGTAAGGGAAACAATTCACAAATTCACCGCTCACCTCACTGTGACAAACACACTGACCTTCTGCGTTGACCAGTCTTCGGCGAATCTGCCACGCCCTGCACGCAGGCTGATGGGAACGGCAACGTGGTCACCGTGAACAAGGCCGCAGACTTCGGCAAGCTGGAGAAGATACACCGCAAGGCGGGTCTCGAGCTCGGCCTCTTCAGCCAGCTCGTCTGCCCGCCGTTGACGGCCGAGCGGGTAAAGGAAGTGGGTACGTTGGGAACGACCTCGCTTGCCTGGTACATCGGCCGTGCGGTGTACCTGGCCAAGCAGCTCAAGACGAGCATCACGGATGCAATCGTGAGTTTTACACTTACTCCGCACTGATGGTGAGGCGCCTAGCAAAGGCTGACAAATCTGGCCTGTAGATGGAAGCCAACCCCTCCGGCCGTGTCTTGTACACGGGCAAGATCGTGTCGCTAACCCGCCACGTCTCGTCTGGCGGCTACACCGAGGGCCTGGTGGAGCTGAAGCCCATCGGCGCCGACGAGCAGGAGTACGGCGATGCTTCCTCTCCGGAGGCTCGGCATATGCGCTTGCCGTTCCAGAACGAGTATCTGTACGCCGAGCTGTTCGAGCCGGGTCAGCCCGTCGACAAGAGGGGCGAGATCATGTGCACTGTGCCGGATTTGATTTCCCTCGTCGGCACGGACGGGTACGCGCTGGGCACGCAGGATCTGAGATATGGTGTCAGGGTCACTGTTGTTGCCTTCACGGCACATCCGCACTGGTAAGTGATCCCCAGTCAGTCCTGATTGAGATCGCCACTAATACCGATGTGCAGGGCTACGGAGAAGGGTATTGAGGTTGGGGGCCCGAAGGAGTTCGGGTACACGGACTTGGACTACATCCCGCTCGGGACACCATACTACGAGCCGAAGCGGGTCACCACGGAGTTCAGGCGAGGCGGGTAGTGAGATATGTATGGCCCGCAAGCCTGTCATTGTAGACAAGAAATGAGTCCGGGGATCCTAGATTTTGTGGAAGAGTTCGCGGCTAAGCAAGTCCCCAGGTCCTGGTGCAGGCATAGATATTTCAACATAGAGAGTCGACACACACACACACACACTAATCTGATTTCAACTTTTTTTAAAATAGATTATTTGGGATAGCAACACAAGCTAGTTGAGGTTGAATACTGCAGTGGGACAAGTAACCACGGATACCTGGTCTTTCCCCATCACATCTCAGTCTCATTTAAGCACCAATGAGCTGCGCCAAGTTGACGACGCTGATGCTGACGCGATTGGTCGAGCTCGGGGGCAGCCAGCCGCCGCCGATGATGGCCAGCGCGCTGGGGTCCGTCTTGAAGACGGCGAGGCCGCGCGAGTACGCGTTGGGCTGAGGCACGGCGTACTCGACCCAGGCGTCGGGGGCGCCGAGGGCGCGGTTGACAAAGATGTTGCTGGGGCTGCCGCCGCTGAGGACGATGGTGCCGTTGGCGCCACCGACGGGGCTCCAGACGACCTGGGGCGAGCTGACGGGGATGGTGCCGCGGGTCGAGCGCAGCAGGGTGGTCGGCGCGGCGATGACGTTGAGGGGGTCAGCGGTCAGCTTGTAGTTGACGCGGCAGCCGCCGCTGGCGCCGCAGGCCTCGAAGGCGTAGAGGTACTGCGCGTTGGGCAGGCGAACGACGGCGGGCATACCCGGGCGGGCCTCGTAGTTGGCGTCGGCGACGTCGTTGACGACGGGGCCCCAAGAGACGAGGTTGCTGGTGGTCTGGTGGGAGAGCTTCTGGCCGTGCTTGGGGTCGCGCTGGTCGGCGTAGTAGCAGACGAGCTGGTTGTTGTAGACCCTGTGTGGGAGGAGATTGTCAGTACGGAGAACAGGAGGCAGGGGATAAGAAACAGCAAACTCACATGAGGAACGGCTCCCAAACGGGAGTCAGCCCGTTGTTGGGCCTGGCCTCGCCGCCGGATGCCACGCTGCTGGTGAAGGTCCAGGTGCGGCCCTGGTCGCGGGAGGCGTAGACATCGATCTTGGTCTTGCTGAGGTCGGTGGGGATGCTGTTGCCGGCGAGCAGGATGGTGCCGGCCGGGTAGTTGCCGATGGCCTGGGGCAGCTCGTAGAGCGTGGGCTGGTAGCGGTTGCCCCAGTTGTTGACCGTGTCGCGGACCCGGCCGATCTCAGCCCAGGTGCGGCCGTTGTCGGTCGAGCGGAAGATGGGGAAGTACACGAGCGGCGGCTCGGGCGAGTAGTTCTCCCACGTCGCGAGCAGCGCGCCGCCGTTGATCTGGATCGCCCGCGCGTAGAGGACGCGGGGGTCGACCCAGCCGGCGTTGGAGGGCGGCGAGAAGATGGTCAGATCCGAGATGGTCTGGGTCTGGCGCTTCTCGACGGGGGTCGGGCTGGCCAGGGCCTGCTGAGAGACGAGGCCGATGAGGCCGAAGACGGCAGCCTTGAGGAACCGCATCTTGAGTGAGTCCTGCGTGGGTGTCCTGTGTACGGGAGAAGGGAGTTCGCCGTGCTGCTTTTAGAATTAGCGGGAAGTTGGGGACAGGCCATGCTGTCCCTCTTATAGCAATACCGGACAAGCTCGGCCCATTCTTCCGCGGTACGAGCCAAGCCGGCTGAAGCCACGACAATGCCGTCATTGAAGCAGCCGCTCATGTTTGCACATGTCAAATGCCGCGGCCGACCCCACAGGCCACACAGGCAATCCGGGGTTGTTGCAGGCTTGGCTGCGGGGATTCGGGAATCTGGGGAAATCCTCATCGGCGCGGCTCGGCGGATCGTGCCTATTCGGGCCCCGGGCCATCGCGTGCCGACCCCATTACCCCTGACTGCCGACGGCCAGGCCTCAAGCGCACCAATACTGCTCCGGGGCGTCTGGCTTGGCACAAAGCATAACAGCACAGCCGTCTTCATGCTGCTGTCAACAGGGTGTCGTCAGCGGTGGACCGCCTGACTCGGCACAGGCGGTGCCTGACCACGAGACCACATCATGCAGCGGTAGATGCCGAGGTTATTGGCCGCGATGTGACACTGGGCTGCCGCTTCGTTGCGGCTGCAAGGGGCAAGGCACAGAAATGGCAGGAGAAATGTCATGTGGACACAAATGGGGGTCAAAATCAGTCCAGCCTCAGGCGGTCGTGTCAATGGCCAGGCCTGGCAGGCCTGGAAGTGCATGAAAGTACGTCGACCTCCAATTTGGAAAACTCGTGCCGATGACGTAAAGATAGTCTGTGTGTAGCATCATCCGATCTCACATGCAGGAACCAGGAGACTTGCAGCTGCGCGATCACTAATAGCCTGGAGACATCTCAGGCACCATCTTGGTCTTGGGTCGCATGCACTCTGATCGTTTTGGCACTTGAGGTGCCGATTCTAGTGCATTTATTCTTGACTACATGAAGGAGGGCGCATGGACGTCATAGTTCCGGCCCCATTTGATAGTAACATGTCAAGTAGAAAACCACCGCGTAGGCTAATGTTCCCTTCGTGGGAGGAAAGCCTCCTTACCCACCATATCATGGAGAGAAACATGCATGCTGCTGCAACACCGGTGACGGGCGCTACCCTGATCTTCGCCTACAGTTGAGCACTCTCCAGGTCAGAGCCCGTGATCTTCTTCCACGATCAATCCACTATGGATGCTCATCAGCCTGCGCCGGTAGTACTTGCCGCCACTGGGACTCAACACGCACTCGTACAGCGCGACGACGCCCCTGCACCTGAGGCAGACGCTGTTCACCTCGGCCGCGGCCGCGGCCGACGCGCCGCGCTTGCGGAACCCAAAGTGCGCGCCGACCTCCTTCCACTCGCGGCACCGCGCGCACTGGCTGGGCACGTCCTCGGCCAGGATCCGGCACGTGTTGCTGTTCCGGGTCGCCATCGTGTGGTGACGGACCGCCACGGCGCTGTTGTCCTGTTGCTCCTGGAGCTGCGTCCCGCTGGCGACGGCGAACCACCACTCCTCGAACCTGCGCATCCTCGGGTTGACCGAGAAGACGCTCGGCTCATAGGTCACCACCTGTGTAGCGCCGCTACGGCTCGGCATCGTCTCGGCGGCGGCGGCAGAGATCGGGCGTTGGACGCCTACATGCCCACCCCAGCCTGTCCTGCGAGTGTAGCAGAACATCGGGATGTCACTGGGCTGCTCCCAGGGCCGCTCTTCGTTCTGGCTATCGAGGACGACGCATATGCGGCAAAACCGGCTCGCCGCGAGCGGGGCCGGCGGGTCGAACCAGGCCCGGGGCAGGATGGGCGTGAAGTGCACGCCGTGGTGCGGTCCGGAGCAGAGCGTGGATTCTCTCTGCATTTTGGCGCTGCTGGAGAACCGGTCGATACAGTAGCGGCAGTGCATGGGCCAGAGGCTGCCGTGGGCACCGGCGGTGTCGCGGGCTGGGACTTCTCGGCCGCACTCCTGACACCTTGCAGAAGCTGGGGATCTACGTTCAGTACTGCGCAGATAATGATGATGGAGATTTTATTGACCTACGACGCGTCTCGAAGAGCTCTCCTGGTACTTGCGCCATGTCGCGTCCGATAAATGTGTCCAGAGAGGAGTGAGTCTTTATGCGTTTGACTGCAATAATCGTGAAGCGATGCGTTTCTGTATACTCTGAGCAGCGGTATGAGAACCCTGTCTTGTTACAATGAGCCACCAGAATTCATGGAGAGCTCTTCAAGTATCAGCCTTATTATATTCCTGGGTAAATGCGCGGACGTCCCTGTCTCCGGTCGTAGTTCATACAGATCACCACTCTCGGGTGCCTAGCTCCAAACATTTGGGATTGTAGTAAACGACGAGAAACATTTACACCGATGGTGAAAGGAACAGCAGTCGAGAATGGAAAGTACGTCAAAGGTCGTGCTCCAACGGACTTTTCAGTTTTATTTTTGATGCTAACTGTGTGGAGTACGCCTGTGTTGCGCGAACTCATGTTTGCAATATGCCAACGACAAACGCGTGATCAAACGTCTTGCGGAATAAGGAATGGCTCAAGCATGGTTTAATGATGACTGAAACCCATGGTCGTCCTGAACACTGCCGAAGGAGACTGCTGTCTGGCTTAACGCATGTCGTATCAACGTGCACCTACATCTGCTCATTCGTCCATCGGAGGTGGAATGGCACCATTCCGTGGTTCTCATCCGTGGTAATCTCCCCTGTGTCGGTGCGCATCAGCCTCCTCTGCATCGATCCTGCCTCGCCAGGAATGCTCTCATACAGCGCGAACAGCCCGCGACAGTCCAGACAAGTGTCCGGGATGTTGCAGATACCGTCAGGGCGCTTGCGGAAGCCGTAGAAGCTTCCGACGTGTTTTCGGCACCCGCATTTCCAACAGATTCCAACTAGCATCGGGTTGGTGAGCTGAGGAACTGGGTCATGTACAGGCGGGCCACCATGTGCGTCACTCGAGTCTGCCAGTGGTGCCGGGGTGCCGGCCATGACCTTCTTCCACCACGCCTGGGAGCGACGGTGATAACTGGAGTCCTCGTAGATGCTTGGCAGCCGCAGCGGGTTTCTGTCGACGATCCACTCCGGACTGAAGAAGTCCCCTGTAATGGGCTCGTCCTCGACGTAGCCGACTCCATGGATCTCTGTCGCTCTGTGTTGGCTCGTGGAGATGGCCGCGAGACCTGCGCGTGTCGCGGCGAAGCGGGCTCGGACGGCGTAGTAGCGCTCGTGTATGGGTTTCACGTCCAAGATGACGCAGATGCGGCACCGAGCACTGGGCTCCGGGGAGTCGAACCAGGTCCCGGGCAGCATTCGGGCGAAGGCGCCGTGGTGGTGGATGCCCATGCAGAGGCGGATGTTGGTGTATGTCTCGGGCTTGTTGACGAAGTCCCGGACGCAGTGGTCACATCGGATGAAGGGCAACAGCTCGATGCTGCCGGGAGTCGCGTAGGCGACGAGCTTGTTGCCGCAGTCGGCGCATCGCGCATGCTTGCCTGGGATGGTAGAAGGAGACGTCAGCTTTGCCTGGCTGGGCTGGACGGGTCGGGACGGGAAGCCATACCTAACCTTAATGTCTAATTCTGAGGCAGGGCGGTGGCGGTGGCGCTCATCTTGGAGTGGGCGCCGCGAGTGGACGATGCATTTTTGAGGGGATGCTGGGGCAAGCTGTTTAGGAGCTGTTGTTTGTTGGGAATGATGCGTGAGAACGGAGGCCGCTGCTCGAGGCGATCTGCGGGGTGTGGCAGCACTCTGTCATACTGTCATACCGCAGCAGGCTCACGGCCAGCTCCTTCCTTGATTGACGTCTGCTTGCCCGTCGCCTGGCACTTTCTCGAGGTTGACTGGAAGTGGCCACTTTCATCCGAACAAAAGTCCGATAGACGACAGATCCAACCCACAGTGGCTCTTTCCAGGTCATGTTGTCCGTCTGTGGACTGCTCAGAAGGTCGCGGTGATGCTTAGGGATCCGACTGAGCTCTGCCGTGCTCCTCACGATGCATACAGTGTGGCGTTTACACCAGCACCGACTGCCCTTCTCTCTCCAGGCCCTCCTCTACGATGACACTGCGGCTGTCATGGCCCAGCTTGCGGTATGCCCTGGAATGTCACGTTCAACCGCTCGTGAATGACCAGGGCAGGCGAGTCATCCAGGCACGAGCTCCCATCTTGCCAATGGACGCAGAAGCCCTGCCTCCGTCTAAGTGCTGATGCCCAATTACAATACGCAGCCCACGTTGGCTCCAACCGAGATGGCAACAAGCCCAGACCCCTGTCGCCATTCGGAGCTTACTTGCATTGTCAAATGTCGGCCGAAAACCCTCTTGGCTGTCCTCCACGCGAACCGGACCGTTGTCAGCTCGTGCCAGGGTTACGCGCTCGAGTGCTTGCAGCACGATTCGACCTCGCAGGAAGCATGTCAAATATGCGCTTGGCGTCGTACGAGGTCTGGCCATCCCATCCTGCCCGCAGTGAAACGCAGGACTACGCTTACACTTGTGGGGGCCAGAAGTGCATGGTGCTGAATTGCGCCGAATCGTATCCTGCCTTGCCATTCGCTGGGTCACAAAGTTACACGCATAAGGCTGCCACCTGCGGTGGTGACCAGATGCCGAGACTTTGTGGCTGATGACGGACCGCCTCCGTCCGCTGCGGCAAGGGTCCTCTTGTCAGCTTCTGGATCCTTTGCTTCTGGTAGACGCATAATGTTGGCGGACATACACTTGGGCAGCTTGCACTCCTGCGGCCGCTGACCTGCATGCTGTCAGGGCTTGGCTGCCATTTTCGACAGGGTTAACGCCGCTGGAGTGAGCAGTCTATGGCCGCGCTCGCCTCCTGATCGTAGAGCCTAGACTAATCAAGAGATGAGCACAGCCCCGATGTGGAAGTAATGTGCGCAATCCCGGGGAAGTATAGTTTTTGCAACGTTGCGACGGCATCCCGATATGGCAACAGCATGTACTGCGAATGTGCAGAACAGGAAGATTCAGGTAATCTTTGAACATGTTTGGTCCACCATCGCTAGGAACAGGGCTTTACCGCGGCACTACTACATTGCAGTGCGCTCGCCATGGGGCAATCAAGTCTTCTCCACACCGGATATGCGTCGGTAACCATTCCTACCGTCTCGCGCCTTACAGCAGAGCCCTTGGTGTCTAGAGAACGAAACTGGACCAGAGTTAACTCTCGAGCTTAACTATTCGGCGCTTACTCTACACTCAACGCAGTAGGGGTTGTGGTCCACCCCGGGTCGGCCGCCTGTGCTGTGACTCTGACTCTAGGAGGCGCAAGCGTACCAGGCACCATGGCAACCTCAGGACGCCGGTGACAGGGTCTCAATATATGTTCTGCAACTTCAGGTGGATGGCTTGGCTCTGCAGACGTGAGCAAACCCTAGCCAGCCTCAGCATGGGAGTTTGGCGGGAGCAGCCTTCTGAGCATTCATCCACGGACAGTCTTAGTCGACCGCAATGTCTGCAACATTGATCCTTCACACTGTCCCAGTCCCTGCCCTGGCGTGCAACTGTGGCATTCAGACCTGCAAAGCGACATAGGCTGACAATAAGCACATCGGGCAAAGTCTCTTCCTCCGCGCAAGTCGCTGTCCAGGCTGGCGCCGCGGCCGATCCTGGCACTAACCCTGTCAGGCTGCGCGTCGTCCATAGGACTATGCAAGGTCATCGAGTATACTCGCGATACAGTACCGCTGCTGAACGACGTTGCTGCCATTGCTCGCCGATAGAGTCCCGAGGACCGCCATTCTGATGTATTTAAAGGGCTGGCCCGTCCCTCATCTGCCCTTTTAGTCTATTCTTTCATCATCAGCTTCATCCACAGCCTATTCAGCACAGCAGCCTCTAATAGTCACTGTACCTCTCGCCAGAAATCCCCTTCACATACTCAAAATGGTCAAGATCGCCCCCATCGCGCTCACTCTTTCCCTCGGCGCCGCCGTCTCTGGCCTCTCCATTCCCGATGTCGACGAGAACGGCGTCCAGGTGGCCATCGGTTTCGACCCGACCGCCGCCTTCTTCACCACCGCCAGCGACGTCGAGTCCCCTGAGGCTGTTGAGTACAATGTTGACGAACTCCTCGGCCTCGGCGACCTCATCGCCGAGCCCAGCGCCAACTTCACCGAGGCCGCGATCGCTGGGCGTGCCATCTATGGCAACGACGACCGTGTGGCCCTGACTGACAGCGCGTACCCGTGGTCAGCCATCGGCAAGGTCCAGTGGTCGAACGGTGTCTGGTACGGGTCCCACCAAAGCCCTTCACTGGATTTTGAATACAATGCTAACATCCATACAGGTGCTCCGGAACACTTGTCGGTAAGTATCAGACTGCTCAACCTCCACTTGTCACAAGACACAGTAAGGCCCCCTTGACTTTCCTCAGACCTAACACCGACCAACACAGGCCCCCGCCACGTCATCACCGCGCGCCACTGCACACCCACCAACGGGGAGAAGGTCTCGGTGCGCTTCTCGCCCTTCTACTACAACGGCGAGACCAAGTACCCCGGATCCGCGGTCACGACGTACATCTACGCGACCAACAAGGCCGGCCAGTGCCTGTACGGGCTCGACTGGGCCGTGCACATCCTCAAAGACCGCATCGGCGAGCAGCGCGGCTTCTTCGGCGCCCGCACGCTCACCAGCGCCATGCTGAACAAGAACAACATCAACAACGCCGGCTACCCGGGCGACAAGTTCAACGGCCAGCGCCCGATCCGGTCCAAGGGCAGCAAGCTCCTGGGCATGGGCGGGTGCGCGAGCGACAGCCCGGCCACGGCCAACGTCGACACAGCTGGTGGCCAGAGCGGTAGCTCCATCTGTAAGTTACTCCTCCTCGCCCATTCGACGGAGTCTTGAAGTAATCACGACTAACACGATGTGACAAAGGGGCCGCTGACAACTACGTCCTCGGCACGCTCTACGGCTCCTCGTCTGCCTCCTCCAGTGAGTCGAAACCAACCACCAGCCCAAGTACTTGCCGGATTGCGAAATGTGACAACTGACTCATGTCTTCTCAGTCTGGGCCACGGGCCAGGCTCTGACCAACGCCATCAGTTCCGCCCGCAAGGACTTCAAGTGAGCGTTTGCAGCGGATACCGCGCTGGCTGCAGTGCCCCGTAGTGCTCACAGAGCGGCAAAAAGACAGGGTTTTCCAGGCAGGCACGGCGGAAATGTCGTTTATGAATCGCTGCTGGCGCTGTTGCTGGTTCTTGTGAAGACAATCGTGCCAGCCGATTGTCATAGCTGACTACACTTTCATTTCTTTCAGGGGAGTACATTTTTAGAAATAGCTTCTCGGGCATTTCCCGAATGTACATAGCATGAAAAATCCACCTTGATCCTGTCAGGGTCAACCAACCTTGCTCGTGATGAAGCGGGTGCCTCGAATGTTTCTCGTCATTCGGCATTCTGCCGGGAATCATGTGAATGTACATGAATATCGGCCTAAGTCGGGGCGAAGATGCGACGAGATATCCTCCTCGAAACCCGTTTGTGTCTGGCGCGGAGCACGTAGGACCATCCTGAGACCTCTAAGTTGCGAAAATGAGAGAGAAATAACAACTGGACTATTTGTAAGCGACTCTGCCGGAGCAAGGCACAGTCGCGATTGTTGGCTTTGAGGAAAGAGCCTTACGAGAATGCAATCTCACTCCATTCGCCCCAAGAAGAAGTACCTAAATATATATGGACGGTGTATCACGAACTCCTCCTGTCGGCAACATTCCGCGGTCGCTCTGCGGGATCTCGTAGGTGGACATGCGTCAGACTGCCGCTTAGCTGCGCTAACACAGCCATAGCAATATTGCTTTCTTTCATTCAGGCTCCCTGAATGCATTCTGCAAAGAAGCCGTAGACCCGTGCGGGGTTCGATGAGCAGGCTGTGATTCGACCGACGCGAGCATGCGTGTTGGTCACAAGGCAGATTTCTCCAAGGTGAAAAGATATGAAAGATCATCGAAATCCCATGTGCAACGCTCGTTGTCACAACTTGGTTGCAAGCGCTAGATTTCTGAGAAAAGTCATATGCTAAACTTGTCCCCTTTGCACCAAAGTGTCGGATCTGCGTGTGGTGGAATTGCCTTGCTCGTTGTCACTTTCACATGTTGCGCACCAGGCCTTCAGCAAATGGCTGGATGTGTTGGGGGTCCGCCTTGCTGGTTGGCCTCCTGCATACAACCGCCAAAGCTTCTCGCACCTGAGACAGCGGCCACAAGGCAACCGCCGCGTCTTAGGTGCCTTGGGTATGGCCCCATGCCTCGCGTGCTTGCTCCCCTGAGTACTTGACTTTTGCATCCCCTCCCCCTTTTCAACTCCTACTTGCAAGCACTCTCCCCTTGCACCTTCGCCATCAACAATTATCGTCTCGCAACTTTTTGCATTGTATGATAAATTATCCCCTCGCCCCCTCAACTCTCCGCCAGTACCCACAAGAGCAGACCTCGGCTGTCGTCATGGCTGTCGAGATCGACGATATGACGCGCGAAGTCGCAGTCTACGCTATCAACCACCTGTTCTTGCCGCCAAAGCTGCCCGAACAGGACGACTATTCGCAGCGGGAGGTTCAAGCTTTGTGTGATTTCGTTGTTTCAGTTCTTCAAAACTTTCTGGTCCATACCAGCACTCAGCACAAGACAACCGTGCAGGCCGGGATCGACCTTCTTGACAGCTTCATGGATGTCCACACGGTCGGCAAAGAGGTGGTCAGCATTCAGCCGGACCGACTTGTTGGAAAGCTTCGACAGCTTTGCACCGAAGGTACAACTTGGACTAAGGACAACGTTCGGGACACTATACTAACCGTGCCACTCTCCCTCAGGTGGCTCTGTTCTCCTTCAAGTCAGCAAACAGAACGCGGCCATACTCATCAATCGGAAAACCAACGAACTGCACTTCGAGGTGCTTGAACTCACCCCAAGCAACGAATCGATCCTTGCCACGAAGGGCCGACTCGTTCGAGACTTCCCGGGACAGGCCTTCTCCGTCCCTGTGGCCTCGCTCCAAGGGTACGATATCATCGAGAGCTTGGCAAACAGCATCAGCAAAATGAGCTTCCAGGAGTCAACTCTATCTCAGCCAGTCGCGAATAAGAACGGAGCCGACCACATCGAGATTCGCGAAAGCACTAATCCCATCATTGTCACGGACTTCCTGTCAGCTCTCTTGCTCACTCTTGGCGAGCCAGTTAGCGTGGCTACTATCCGGAAGAACATGCGAGAGGAGGTGATGTACGAGAGCTGCTTGGTTCCATGGACTCGATCTCCTACCTGGCTCGTCTTTCGTGTCGCCCTGCATTTGACCATGGCGCGACTTGAAAACGACATGTCGTCTGCCACGGAGGTTGCATTGGCTCCAATCTACAAACAGTTTGTTGTCTATCTCATGGCGCGGCTCTCACATGTGGCTCTCCGGCATGATCTCGCGAGCGATGTGCTACACGTCATGACTTCCAAGCTCAGCCGGCGCTTGCACAAACTCGGCAGTGCGGCACCTGCGTGGGTTCTCTCCTATGTCGGTGATGTTGTTGCTAAGACGAACGTCGTCCTCAAACAGAGATGGGCCTTGATTTGCGAGAAGGACCCGCGAACCCCTGGTTTTCCGCTGCTGCAAGATCTTGATTTTCACCAAGACACTTTCGCGTCCATTCCCAATCTCGACAATTTCATCGCTGGGCTCGCCAATCCCCAACTCCAGCAACCGGAAGTTATGTTTGCACCAGGACATACCTTAAGTCACCTTGCGACCGGCAAGTTGCCATCCGTCACCGCCTCCAAGGACAAATATACCAGTTTCCATCTTGCTGCGATTGAGACATGGGTCGAGCATTCACTTGATTCATGGATTAAGCGCGAAGCCTCCAGCCCCAAAGCGTGTGCTGCTTCCTTCCAACTGCTCCAGGACTATCACAAGGCCGCCACGAAACTCTACTGTAACAACCCCGAAGGAACGTCGCTGATGATTCTTACCTGCATGGAGCTGTGGATTGGGTGCAACAAGTCTGCTCAACGCATTTGCCCTCTTCTTGCCAAGTTCCACGATGCCACCATTCAGCCCAGCCTGGTCTTGGCTCTTCTTCAGAGCCTCATTCTACCTCGCAAGTCACAAATGGTCAGACTTCACGTCATTGAGGAGTATTTACAGATATGCTCAAAGAATTCGCATTCCGAAAGCCCTTCGATCTTCAGCAGCTACGGCCAGGCCAAGAGCTTCTTTGTGAGCTACTACAACCAATCTCCTGATCAGCAGGTTCTAAAGGCTCTGATAGAGGCTGATGCTACGGCAGAGCGCCAAAGGAGGCAAGCCGAATTGCGCGAGAAGCAAGAGCGCTACCGTAACCTTGTGACTGAATCCGAGACATTGAATCACGACTACTACACCAGCTACACCAGGGAAGGATATCCAAGACAGGAACACAACGAATGGTGCTGTCGCCGATGTGAGCTTCGCAGATTGTACATGGCCATGGAAATTACTGTTCACGAGTGGCCGCTGCCAAAAGCACAACAGAAGGCCAAGAATGTTGTCTTTGAGCTCCGCCCCCCGACATGGTTCACCCCTTGGAGAGATGCAACTGCATACCTACTCATGAGTGTGCTTTCGCTGGCTTACGGCATGGAGGAGTCTGCGAACGAACGACATCACCTTTCCACATATCCACAGCTCAAGCAATATGCTTCGATTCCCACTGGTCAACGCATCACATTGCTGTCGACTGTAAAGTCTTTCCTGCTGGCACACTACAGGACTATCAAGATCAACGTGGTGACCAGGGATGATCAGGTTCTCGTTGGCCATGCCTTGCGGTACAGGTATTATAACGAGACTGATCGTTCATTCACTGGCTGTCTTGTCATGAAGGAGAAGGTTCCGAACAATTGCATGTTCAAGCTGCCTGTTGGCGATGCCGCGATGCAACACTTCCTCTACCGTCCCGCCAGCGAGCCGAATGGGCCGCCTCCCAACAAAGTCATCGCGGATCAGCATATCTGCCCACAGCATCTGAGCACCGCCGCTTTCAAGGAGCTCTGCGTGCTTCCGCTGGGATTCCGCCTGCAATGGCAGAACATTTTACGGCAACTCCGTGCACCGTCTGTGGACTTTATCCAGCAATCGACCTTCACCTTCATCGCGCAATGCGTCACACAGGCTGGGCCAGCAAAATCGGACTCCATCCTGAGAGCGTCCCACTCCATCTTGTCGGATTGTCAATTCTCGCGTGAGCTGGTCATGAGCGTGGTGGATGTGGCCCTGGGTCTGTCCGAGTCCTGGAAGTCTGCAGAAGCATTCCGCGCTTTCATTCTCATCGTCACTCGCCTCCTCCAGCTTACCTCTGATACCAGCACAATCAACTTGTGCAGGAAATTTCTTCAGTCGGCACGCAAAACGACGCTTGGGTGGGCAAAGTCGCTGAAAGAGAAAGCGCGGGAGAGCCAAGATGCTGAAACGAGAGGCGAATTTCGCCAACGCGCTGCAAAGTGTGCTCTGATCTGTGCGCTCGCATTTGACTTGGACGACGACTACCTCAGCAGTTCCCTCCAGGATCCGGCTGCCTTGTCGCTGTTTCTACAGTGCTCGCTTGTCGTCTGCGAGGGCACCGAGTCCGGCACGGGCGGACACAACCTGGGCAGTCTGTATTGGCAGTGGCAGCGTGTCTGCTACCGTGCTTTGCCCTTTCTCACGAGACTCATCACTGGCGGGTCTGCAGCACTCGATGATGCGATCAAGAACTCATGGTCTGGCCACCACCTACAACAAGGTTGGGCATCCGTATCGGCACGAAACCCGGAGTGGCTCGTTCGCCAGCGCTCTAGCACCAGTTCTCCCACCGTGCATTTCAACCTGCTCAACGGGGAGCTGCTCGTCAATGGCCTTCCGTTGAATCGCCTGCCATCAGACTACGAAAGCCACCCGACGTATGAAATTCTCTTTGGGAAGGCCATCATCGAAGTCATGCCAGGAGACGTTCCGGGGTTCCCATTCTCGACCAATGTGCCGTTCGCGGGACACGATGTTCAGTTTGCACTGACACCTTTGTCTCCAGAACTCCGCATTAGAGCCACAAAGGATGATCACGTTCTCCACTTTGTGCCGGCCAGGCTGCTTTATGGCTACTTTCCTGATGCATTTGTTACCGACTACGTCCATCTCTACGATGAGGGAACTCGCTCTCTATTTTTACGCCCCCTCGACAGCCCGTGGGCTGCTGCTAGTCAGCCCTGGGTTCTCAAGCGTGCTGGGCAAGGTCATCCCTGGCAGCTCCGCAAGGACACATCCACTATCATCAGCCTACGGACCTCGACCTCGAAGGCGATTGCAGGCATCCTCGGTACTCTCGAAGATGAGCACAGGATCCATTGCATCTCGTCCTTTGATCACAAGCGGCTGGACATCGAGCTGCCTGGCCTCCGGATTCGATTCTACCTTGAATCTGGCGACAAAGCCGTCTCTTGTAGAGACTTCCGCGGCATGATCGTTGACGATGACCAGCAGGCTGGCACACTGATTGGTCTTTCGAGCAAGCTGGTGCTCAAAAGTCAGACATCGCCATCAGACCGACGCGTCCTGGTGCCCGATGGCTGTGCAAAGCCTACCAAGACAACAGACCATGTTGTAGTGCACATCAGCAAACCTTTCAGCACATACGTCCACGTTTACCGGATCGACACGCTGCTTGGTGGCCTGGTGGAAGAAAGAGGTTTGCAGAGCAAGCTATTCCGGTCTCACCTTCATGCCCTCACAGCCTACTGTCTTCCGGATCCCTTGACTTCGCGCACCGGCACCGAAGAGGCTCTACGCATCTTGCGATCGGCCGCCGTGCGGTCCTTCAATGGACTCTCCAGAGAGGCGATTGATCTACTGCGGACGATTGCTGCTGTCACTCCAGAGAGGACATATTATCCTTCCCACCTCCGGGTGATGCAGACGATACACTGGAGCAGTAGTCTCGGGTTTCTGGCGCAGCATGACAGCTTTGTTGAAGCCGCTGTCGAGTTACTCGGCCAAGCGGGCGCGCACAAGTTCTTCCATGAGGACCATGACCACGTTCACCCGAGCCGCCTTCTCCCTGCACCGCACCGGCACCTCCTGGAACGTAACAAGATACGCGTTTCACAGTGCCGTGTAGCCAAATTTGGTGCCGAGGATCACACGGCCTCCCATGATTCAGTCTATCCTGGCCGCGATAAAGATTCCGGCTCGGATACGGCAACCACCACATACGCCATTGCGGACTCGATTCGTCGTTGCCAAGCGGAACCGCACACTGCCGTCGAGCCAAGATTAGCCGACCATCTTTGGGCGTTCCTCCAGACACACTGCATAGCCAACGAGATGAACAAGCTGTGCATTTCGGAGCTGCCGTACGACACTCAGTGGTTCAGGCCTTGGGATTCTGGAACCGAGGAGTACATCACGGAGAACTTCCTCGAGCTCCACCGCATGCTAAGTGCAACAGATACTGGCTGCAAGCCATTGACCCTCGCAACATGGCTCGCTTCGCTGTCCTGTGCACCGGAGGCGGACATGAGCGTGGTGCATGTCCTGGCCACTTTCTACACGGCTTCAGGCGAGATGAGACGTGTCAGGCTTCCACAAAGCTCGTTTCAATTCCAGCTCAGCAGAGGACGTGAACTGCAGCGCGGTCAGGTCTTCTCAGTGATCGAGAAGCACTTGCGTTTCTTCGACAAATACACTGATATCATCGAGGGTCAGTGGCAGTATGAGACTCTTGAGGCATACCATGAGCGTGGCCACAGATCTTGGAGGGAGAGAGCCAACGCTGCTGCGGAACAGCTGTGGGATCACTTCAGAAGCCAATGGCCTTGCTCTTCCCCGAGCGCGCCAACATCCGGGCCAGTCCGCACGAAGGCCCAGCAATACTTTCTCATCAGTTCAATCATGCCTAGAATTCAAGCCCTTTTCGGCGTGTGGTACGAGAACCTGCAGTTCTACAAGTACCTCGAAGAGATCTCTGCGATTGTCTCTCAGCACAAGACAACGATCATCAAGCCTCGGCAAGGTGTCATGACCGCCTTGCCAATTCCTATTCCAGCGGGCAGAGGCGCGGTTCTGGTGGGCGACCTCTTCAGCCAGCCCGCACCATCAATCATTGCGCTAGCAGAGGTTGATTTTGCTGGCAAATTTATTGCGTCGGAAGACAGCACCACTGCAGCTGTGGTGGCGTCCCGTGCTCACCTCCGAGGGTTATTCTGTACCATCAGATCGTGGGCAGATTCTCCATTCCAGAAGCACTACATTGATGGACTGGAAGCCAGCCTCGATGCATTGGAGAAAGGCGACTTCTCCGGCAAGACCCTCCTGAAGCGCCCGGAAAGACTCTCAGGCATTCTTGAAGTCAATCTTAAAGACTGTGATGTCCTGGTCAAGAAGATCTACCAAACCATGGTTGATGCTGTCACGAGACAGTTTAGCGACGCTTTCCAGCTGCCACGGCTTTCGCCGATACTGTTCTTGGAGCAGCTCAACCGCCATCATTGGAACACCCTCAGTTGCGGATGGAAGAAGCTCCTGATCGAGTACGGATTGGCTTTGACAAGACTTCAGCGGGCCCGCCGGTTAAAACTAGCGCGCGGTGCTACGCTCATCAAGGAGCTGCGGAACAATGGACATGTCAACTGGACTCCAGCAGAGCACGCGGAATGGCTCCTGCTCGAGATTGAGGGGGCCATCCTCATCCGCGACGTGCAGGTCGACATCGCAAGACACATGCAGAGCCCGGCGGGCGGCCTGAACTCAGTCATGCAGCTCAACATGGGCGAGGGAAAGTCCTCAGTCATCGTGCCCATGCTTGTCACTTCCCTTACTGACAACGGCAAGCTCATGCGCGTCGTCGTTGCCAAGCCCCAAAGCAAACAGATGCTTCAAATGCTGATCTCGAAACTTGGCGGCCTCGTCGACCGCCAGGTCTTCCACCTCCCTTTCTCGCGCGCCATCAAGATTGGGACAACAGAGCTCACAGCCATCCAGCAGCTCTTCACTCGTTGTCGCGCAGAAGGAGGTGTGCTTCTTGTGCAGCCCGAGCACATCCTGTCGTTCCAGCTCATGGGCATCGAGCACAAGATTAGCCAAAGACACGAGACAGCCGACAGGCTCCTGCAGCTTCACGAGTTTATGCGCGACCACAGCCGGGATGTCGTTGACGAGAGCGACGAGAACTTCAGCCCAAAGTTTGAGCTTGTGTATTCCCTCGGCTTACAGCAGCCTATCGACCACAGCCCCGTGCGCTGGACTTGCATCCAGGAAGTTCTCGACGTGATTCGCACATGTCTGCCTCAGCTCAAAGAAGACTTCCCTCACGGGATTGATGTTCACGAGGGACCGCGAGGGTGCTTCCCACGTACGAGACTGATTGAGCCTGCGGCTTCCGAGCAGCTTTTGGACCGTCTTGCCACCTACGTATGCGATCGCGCTCTGAAGGGCTTCTCAATTACTCAAGCCAGTCGTGCTCTTCGCAATGCCATCTACGAGTACATCAGAAATCCACAAGTCTCCGCAGCCAACATTCAGCGTGTAGAGCTGGCTCCTCCGGTGGGCTTTTGGAGTGATGCCACCAAAAACACCCTGCTGCTCCTCCGCGGGCTCATGGCAAACGGCATCCTGGCATTCGCCTTTGGCCAGAAGCGCTGGAGAGTCGACTACGGCCTTGATATTTGGAGGAACCCGCCGACCAGACTGGCCGTCCCGTATCGAGCGAAAGATCACCCCTCGGCCAGATCCGAGTTCAGTCATCCCGACGTGGTCATCGTTCTGACATCTCTGAGCTACTACTACCAGGGCCTGACTAACGAGCAGCTACGTAGCACACTGGCACATCTTGACCGATCAGACCAGGCCGCCGATGAGTACGGCACCTGGGTCAGGGACGCCGCCAATCTGCCAGGCTCTCTCCATCAATTCAGCGGTGTCAATCTGGGAGACCAGGATCTCTGCAACAAAAAGTTGTTCCCCTGCTTGAAGTATGCCAAGGCCACGATCGACTACTTCCTAGCTCACATCGTGTTCACCAAAGAAATGAAGGAGTTCCCCTCCCGGCTCTCCGCCTCCGGTTGGGACATTGGCGAGCAGAAGACCCATCCTACGACTGGCTTCAGCGGCACGAACGATGCGCAGATCGTGCTTCCCTTGAGCGTCAAGCAGACGATGCTGCCAGCTCAGGCACACACAAATGCCCTGGTGTTGCAGTATCTGGCACAGCCCGAGACCGCCGTGGAGATCATCCCGTCTCTGGATCCTTCCTTCCCGGATGAAACCGCTCCCTCGAGCTCCCTGCCTACCACAAGCTCTGACCAGCTTCTCAAAATGGTCATCGCCATGGACCCTCCCGTGCGCGTGATACTCGACGTCGGCGCGCAGATCATCGAGCTCGACAATCTCGAGGTCGCGCAAAGGTGGCTGGAGCATCTCGAGGATGACAGCGGCACCGAGGGGGCAGTCTTTGTTGACCAGAACGACGATATCTGCGTCGTCGATCGCAAGGGACGCATCGAGCCGCTACAGTCCTCGCCGTTCCTGAACCAGCTCAATCTCTGTGTCGTCTTCCTCGACGACGCCCACACGCGCGGCATTGATCTCAAGTTCCCAGAGAACTATCGGGCCGCTGTCACTCTGGGCGCAAATCTGGTCAAGGACCGACTCATGCAAGGTAAGTTACGGCTTAGGCCAGCCTTGGGAGGTATAAAGCGAGGTAATCTACTAACACGTCACATACTACCAGCTTGTATGCGCATGCGCGAACTCGGCAAGGGGCAATCAGTTGTCTTCTGCGTCCCCATTGAGATTCTGCGCAAGATCAATCGCCTCATGGACCACGCCGATGAGGAGCGGGGCATCCAGCCTGTCGACGTGCTGGCATGGGCCATCTCCGATACATGGCAGGACGCGCGCAGGCTCACGGCGCTCTGGGCGATGCAGGGCGAGCGCCATGAGCATCACAGCCAAAAGTGGGATCAGGCACGGGGCAACGGCAGCTTTGGTTTCTCCGAGCAGCTCGCCCGAGAGCAGCTGGAGGACGAGGCACAGCCCCTCGAGAGTCGATACCGACCACGGGTGAGCGCGGCGTCTGTTACAGGGCCGGCCGGGATGAGCGAGACGCAGAGACTGATCAGGCGGCGCTGCCTCGAGCTTGATGTCGACGGCGACAGCTCTGCGGTCCTGCAGGAGGAGCAAGAGCGCGAACTCGCTCCAGAAGTCGAGGAGGAGAGACAGCTCCAGAGGCCCGAGCCGGCCCAGCCGCTCAAGCACTCGATTCACCACGATGTCATCTCTTTCATCCGCACCGGCGACCTCCCTTCGGAGAGCACGGCCTTCGTCCCCGTGTTCCAGTCTCTGCAGGACTCCTCCGCTGCCAGGTACCTCGCCAAGCTGCGGCACCGCGCCAGCTTGCTTTACTGCACGAGGGATTTCCAAGCGACCATCGTGCCCCCCAGCGGCACCAAATACTCTTCGGACTCGTACCAGCGCCCGGTCCAGTGGGTGCTGACGTCTACCGGCTGCGCCTCGAAGCGGTTATCCGGCAAGGCCGCCTTCAAGCACATGCTCATCATCAGCCCACACGAGGCCCAGGAGCTCATGGCCACCATCATGACGTCCACGTCCGTCGCGCTGCACCTGTACGCCCCGCTTCTCGACCGCAGCCTCCACAGCCTCGACAGGCTCGACCTGTACACGGTGCCAGCGCAGCCCGCCGGTCTCGCCGTGCCCCCGCAGGTTATCCTCGAGCTTGACCTCTTCGCGGGACAGCTATACTTCAAGACCTTTGGGGAGTTCCAGGCCCTTTGCGAGTATATTCGCGTGCAGCCCCCACCAGCTCCCACGGGTGCCATTGGCAGCAGCGAGACCGGCATCGAAGAAGGCAGCAGCGGTGAGGGTAGAAGTGTGATGGGTGGCAAGGCCGAGAGCCGCGGTGAGGAGGATGACGACGGTGAGGACGACGGCTCGCGGCTGCTCGACGAGAATCTGGTGGGACTGCTCAACATCATCATGATGAAGATCCGCCGGGATTGCGAGACGATCGACAAGACGCACACGGGCAAGGCGCTGGATGGAAGGTTGTTGGGGGAGGATGACTTTGACGAGTAAATGTGTGTTCTTGGGTCATTGTGCGTCCTCGAGGGAAGAAAATGTAGCACAAGGACGACTCGACACTTCATCTGGTGTTCTATGACGGTGGGACATGTGTGGGTATGCCTCAATGGTTTCAACAGAGCGTGTACGACCTTCGTGAAACTCGCTTTCATCAGAGTGTAGGGCTTAAAATAGGTTGACTGGTGTGCGCAGCTGGCAATCCCGCCAGACAGAAAAATTCATAACGACTATCACGAGTTCCAGTGCTGTGATCATCGTGTGTCGTCGTGAACTACATGCCCCCCTCCGTGTGCTGTGTTCGCCCCACGGAGTAATCGCGGAGAAACAGGGTCGCACCCCGTTTCTCGGCACCCCCATGACGCTCTCGAGTGGTTCTCCACCAGCCACAGCTTCCAACTTCAGACATTGACAGAACACTGACAGTTTCTTTCGGGCTCTTCAACCACCACTCTCGACATCGCTGTCGGGGGACGAGACGGGAGGTGGACGCCACAGACTCGCAAAGCAAGCCTCCGATACCTTCCTTGGCAACTTCTCAACTACCAGTGACAGAGACACGCACGTCACCAGCGACCGCTGACGCCGATGTCGGCTCGTCGCACCTAAGCACGATCATATCATACACACGTCAAAACACCACGATGGCTTCAGATCACACAAATGCAGCCACGCAGCCGCTGCTGCAGGAGTCCAGACCCCTCCCGCACGCCATTGCAAATGACCATGCCAACGAGACCACCGCGGTGACCACATCCCGCGATGAAAACAACACCCACCCCCCAACCAGGACCGAGGGCAAGACCCTGCGCATCGCGGCGGCCATGCTCTCCTTCTCCGTTATGGGCCTGCTCGTGTCGACCGTCGGCCTGATGCTCCCGCAACTCGAGGCGCACTACCACCTCAACGACGCGCAGGTGTCCGCCATCTTCACCGTCGCGCCCCTGGGCTACATCCTCGCCACGCTGCTCACGCGCACCGTCCACGCGCGCCTCGGCCG
This sequence comes from Microdochium bolleyi, assembly GCA_001566295.1. Lineage (NCBI taxonomy): Eukaryota > Fungi > Ascomycota > Sordariomycetes > Xylariales > Microdochiaceae > Microdochium > Microdochium bolleyi. The sequence continues at coordinate 217,303 of KQ964271.1, forward strand.
CCGCGGGATCGCGACCCTGGGGCCCACGCTGCAGCTCCTCGGCGCGCTGGGCGCTGGCGCGCACCCATCCCACTACGGCGTGTTCCTGGCCCTGCTGGGCATCGGATCGCTGGGCGTGGGATTGCTCGACGGCGCGTGGTGCGCGTGGGCGGGCGCGATGCCGGGCAATGCGAATACCGTCTCGGGACTGCTGCATGGGAGCTTCTCGGTCGGGGCTGGGCTCGGGCCGGTGCTGGGCGGGCTGCTCATGGAAGAAGGGGGGTGGGAGTGGTGGGCTTGGTACTATGCGCTGGTGAGTAATTCTTCTTTCCCCTGCTGTTGTCGTTGTCTGAGCGCCGATGCAGTGCTGTTTGATGGTCAGAGAAATATGTTTGGACAATGCTGACGTAGATTACATCCAGGCCGGCGTCACTGTTCTCGAGGCCGTCGTCCTGGCTATTGCGTTCAGACACGATTCCGCGGAGAGGTATCACGCAGAACAATCCCACCAGTCTCTCCAGCCAAGCCATCACGACAATCCCGACGCTGAGAACAGCCTCCTCGCTGATCCGGCCGCAGCCGTCACCATCAACAACGTCCCCGACGACACCACACCGCTCCTCAAGCCGCCCAACTCCTCCTCTCTATCATCCTCCCCCTCCCCCGCCCGCGCCATCACAACCCACCCCGTGGTCTGGATCTGCGCAGCCTTCCTCCTCGTCGAGGTCGGCACCGAGTCCGCGGTATCCGGGTGGGTTGTGCTCTTCCTCTCCCGCGCGCGGCACGCACCGCCCCAGCTCGCGGCCGCGGGCTCCTCGGCCTTCTGGATCGGCCAGACCGTCGGCCGCCTATCCCTCGGCGCCGTCACGGACCGCTACGGCCTGCGCCGCGCCGTGGCCGTGTACCTCGCCATCGTGGCGGCGTCGAGCGCGGCCTTTGCAGCCCTGCCGTATGGTCTCGAATCCGACGGAACTAGACAACTCCCGGGGATATCGGTCGCGCTGGTCGCGCTGATGGGCGTCTTCTGCGGCCCCCTGTTCCCCTCGGCCATCGTGCGACTCACGTGCGCGCTGCCGAGGGCCCTGCATGTCGGGGCCGTCACGTACGTCGCGATGATCGGGCAGGTCGGGGGCGCGCTGCTGCCGGTCGGGATCGGGTTGCTGATCCAGAGCTTGGGGATAGGGGTGTTCCCCGTCGTGGTGGTCGGGCAGGTTGTGATAGCGCTGGGGCTGTGGTTCCTGTTCTCGAGTGGAATGGGCGATGGGGAGGATAAGGTTTAGAACGTGGAAAGGCAGATCTAGAGTGGTGAATGCACATAATTTCGAGCGGAACTCCGAGACAATGGTCGTTGTCATCGGGGTCCCCTTTGTGTCGAATAAACATTTGCATATCGATTTACGAGCACAAGAAAGTCAACTTGAAAGAGAGAGTTCGCGAAGTATAAGCGAATAGTCGATTGACTCAGTGAATCTCATGCCATTTCGAAACTATGGCCGATTTGTGTCTTCTTGTATTTTCCACGAGAGCGGTTGAAAGTGTCTCATAGATTCGCTCCCCTGGTCCATACTCATGCCAACGCGAGCCTAGCCCGGCTGTCGCCAGTGCACCTCAGCAGTTACTACTGGTTCAAGAGCACACCCAGATCTAGAGCTGATGCGGGGAGCACATTCTCGCAGGCCAGCTATCCTCCGCATGAAGCCCGTGTTGTTTGGCCGGACGGGTAATCTCCGGATTGGGCGCGCCGCCAGCTAGCCACCATGTGGATGCGGGGACCTGGAAGATGAGCGTCTTGCAGCTGTGAGTGTGACGTAGGGATCCCGGTCCGACATCTCGCGGACAGTGGCTCCGCCCCTGCTGCTAAGTCGAGTACTCTCTAGCTGTTGTCCCCCTGTCAAGCGGCAGCTTCCGGCCGGGACGATACAGTTGCGATTACCTAAACTCCGCCGTTGCTGTGGCTCTTCTCCGCCCGCGAGCATTCGTCCGGCAGTCTGTCCTCTTCTTTGTACGGCTGGCAATAACAACTCTGCGACTTTGATCTCGCTGTCCGTCTCTCGGGGCTTGCTTCCAAACTTGTCTTCACCAGAAAACTCCGCGCGGTCTTCGTCCTGACGACTACACGACTCAAGACCACCACACCAGCATCATCCAAACCCCCGCCCATATTCACATCAGCCACCATGGTCCCCCCCGTCAAGACCGCAAAGGACCCCTCCGCGCTCGCCCGGGCCCGCGAGCTCACCCACGTGCCCTGGTGCGAGGACTACGAGCGCATGGTCTCGGGCATGCTGTACAGCTGCTTCGTGCCCGAGCTCGTCGAGGCGCGCAACCGCGCCCGCCGCATCGCCCAGCGCTTCAACACGTACGTGCCGGGCGAGGAGCTCTCGGCCGACGCGGTGGCCGAGGTCCGGTTCGGCATGATCAAGGAGCTGTTCGGCAAGGTCGGCAAGGACAGCTACGTCGAGCCCAGCATCCAGGTCGACTACGGCTGCAACATCACCGTCGGGGAGCAGTTCTACGCAAACTTCAACTGCGTCATCCTCGACTGCGCGCACGTCACCATCGGCGACCGCGTGCTCTTCGCCACGGGCGTCAGCCTCATCACCGCCACGCACGAGACCAGCGTGCAGTCCCGTCGCAACATGGTCGAGTACGCGGAGCCCATCGAGATCGGCGACGACTGCTGGCTCGGCGCCAACGTCACGGTGCTGCCCGGCGTCAAGATCGGCAAAGGGTGCACGATCGGCGCGGGCGCCGTCGTGAGCAAGGATATCCCCGACTGGTCGGTCGCCGTGGGCGTGCCGGCAAAGGTCATCAGGAAGGTCGAGCCCGTGGAGTGAGGTTGGGTGATTATTAGCGAGAACGCAGCATTTGCACACAATAAACGTACTCAGAGCCGGTCGTGGGTCTCGAGGATCGATTCCTATATAATTCATTGTCCAGAGGTCCAGAGGTCCAGAGGCTCAGAGGCTCAGACGTCCAGAGAATCAGAGTTCCAGAGGTTCAGAGGTCCAAAGATCCAGACGTGAAGGGCGAGAACTGAATGACCACAACATGTGTCGCCTAGGGGCATCGGCAGATCAGAAGAAACAAATCAAACTTTGATAGCGAGAAATTGCATGCCCATGTACTTCCGAGGATTCGATCACGGTGCTACACAAGCCTAGGCCTCCATGGGACGTGCAGTGTTTACCATGAAAAGTGGCAGCCTCGACATGCTTTCCGGGCACCACATCACGATCCCATAGAAGATTGATTTAATGATGTCAAATGGGGAAGGAGAGAGGGAGAAGAGACAATATGTACTTAGGATGTAAATATAAACACGTACTTCGCCATCGGAGGCGACTATCGCCTAACGAGGGTTAAATTAGAAAATACACAAGGCCACAGAGTCCTGGGAAGGTGACCACAGCATTTCCACACAGCTCATGGAGAAAGGCCAGCAAGAGTTATTTGGTTTATTTTAAGACCCCGGTGGTCCGAGCTCCCCAAATGAGTCCGTCAAGTACCATCGAGATTGCAAGATATCTTGTTCCAGACCTGCAGTTTGGCGCAAACTCATACGTGCCGTATCACGTGTTACTGTCATGCCAATCAGCGCAGGGTCCGAGCAGGCACGTGTGATCGCCATAATGATCTGCTCTATTCTCTAGACATACTTCCTTCTCGTCTCAAAAACCCCCATCAACGAGCGCAGTGCGAAAAAACAAGATCGCCCAACGGACGAGTCTCCCCTTACAACAGCAGGTCGTAAGTATAGCAGGTGACCTCGCCCTCGGAGTCGAGGACCTCGCCGACCGTCATGTCGCGGTACAGGCCCATGGAGGTGAGACGGGTGTTGACGGTGAGGGGCTCGCAGGGGTTGGCCTTGTTGGCGCAGCCGGAGACTAAAAAAGAGGGCACATGGTCAGCAGGATGCGCGAAGGCGTGTGGTGTAGCCCCACTTTTTTCGGGTTGAGGCTATCACGACTTTTCCGGTTTGAGGGGTTCAGGACAACTTACTCGACGACCACCGCCACGATGCGCCGTTTTGCCAGCGCTTCCACTGCCAGTCGATGTATTGATGGTGGAGAAAGAACACCTATCGCACATGGTTCCATTAGATGCTATTCACGTCGTGGTGAAGTCCGGAAAGGAGGGGGGTGAATATACCGGATCGGCGGGCGACTCCGCGGCGTTGGCCATTGTGGGGCCGAACCCGCGGTGCAGGCGGGCGTGGTTGCTGTACTCGACGCACGAGCGGTGCTGGGAGAAGGTGCTGCCCTGCTGGCCGTTGCAGACGTCCTCCCAGGCGACGGTGATCTCGTTGGTCTCGCTCTTGATCTCGCCGCGGGCGACGCACTGGCCGCTGATGCGGTTGACGAGCCCCGCAAAGGGCCCGTTGCTGATGCAGGTGCCCTGGTTGCCGTTGACGGCCTGGGGCCACGCGCCGAACCACTGTGCGCTGAAGATGTCCGAGGCCGGCATGTTGCCCGCGTTGTTGGTCTCCTTCCACCACGGGATGGGCCCGTTGAAGCCGCACTCGTCGCGCAGCAGCATCTTGAAGACGTGCAGGTAGTACCGGTGCCACGGCAGGAAGAGGTCGACCTCGTGCACCTGCGGCATCATCTGCGCGTGCACCCACACCAGCTCGTCGTAGACGCTGCCCGCGCCGGCCCAGATGCCGCGGCGCGGGCGGCGGGTCAGGCACTGGATCGCGTTGACAAAGTTGGTGCGGTCCTGGGGCGTGACGGAGCCCCAGCGGCGGCGGATGTCGTTGCGGCAGCCGGCCTGGATGCCCATGCCGCCCTCCTCGCTGCCGGAGGTGGTCGAGATGGACGAGATGTCGAAGCCGGACGGCGCCGGGGTCGTCGGCGGCTCCATGAGCGAGATGCCCTCGAGCAGGGAGAGGACCTTGGGCTGCGAGCTCTTGGGCGGGAAGGACACCACGGTGCCCGGGGACGCGGGCGCGGCCGAGGCGACTGCCGCAAGGGGCAGCAGGTAGGCGGCGGAGAACTTCATGGTTGCGGAGAGGGCCGGGGAGAAAAGGACAGAGAATTAAGTAATTATTAGGTATTGTAAGTAGTCGACTTTGTCGAGCTCGCCGGACGGGACGCGGCGGCTTGGTGGAAAAGGTCAAGCGAATGTGGGAGTGGTTGGTGGTGAAGAGACGCCGTAACGAATCCCGCCTGGGAACGGGCGTAGACGTTTTTAAGTAAGGAGGGCGATGGGCTATCGGACGATGTGCATATCGACAGGGGCAGACGCTCCAGAAGGTCGTGTTGTTGGCTTGGCAGGCGGCCGGCTCCAGAGCTCGGAGGTTCGCTACGGATTCGTGAATGTGACACTGGCCGGTGATCTCTGCAGCCCGGCAGAGACATGGCAAGGATGCTGCAGTGCCCTGTTCGGGCAATACCTACCTTGGGACGGAGGACTCCGTGCGTGGAGCAAGAGGCAGGATGCTCCGACTTGACCATGGCAGGGCAGACCGTCTTTTGCCTGCAGTCAGATCTGAGCTGAGATCGGAGCACGCGAGTGACTGCCACTGCAAATCTTAGAAGACGCTTACGATGGGGAGGGCGCAGTCACTGGCAGTCTCGTTGCGAGAGCCAATGGAACACACCCACCTCACAATGGCCCTGATGACTACCAGAGAATCCTCCAGCTGCCGCATCGCGACAGGATCAACGCGGGCCAAGGCAACAAGGTCCTGCGAAAGGAGATTGGGCCAAGCTGACATGCCTCTTCCAGCATGGGACGGGTGTCATGGCCTCGCAGCAGATTGGCCCGCAGTCGAGATGAAGCCCCCGCCCGCAACATGGGCATGGGGTCATGGGAGCAGGGGGTTTTCGAGATTCAGGGCCGCCCTTTTTTTAGCCTCTGCGCCTCCCCCAGAGATTGACTGCGTAGCCTAACGTTGTTGCGTCGGTCCGTGAAGCTAATCTTGGGGCCCCGGCTCCGAGGGGATCTATCCATGAGCGTATCTTCGAGTGAATACGATTCAATACCATGATCTAGGAATGCCGTGGCTTGGCCCTTTTTGTTGCCCGTGGAGTTGAAGCAGGTGCTGCCTGCCGATGTTCTGGAAAGGTCATGGACGGGCGGCCCCTGGCCTGTTCGCAGTCCGGCGTCGCAGCAGAGTGGACAGCGCCCCTTGACGCAGCAGCGGCGGCAGTGTCTCGGACGCCTGCTGCGCTGCGTGCACTGGGCATCTCCAGCGAGCCCGTGACGGCGTGACCAACAGACCTGCGCGCCCAGATCACAGGGACCTTGGTCGCCGGTGGCTAGCCTCGCTGCACACGAGAATTCTGGAATGCCCATCTGCTGGACAGCTGGCCGAGGCCTGGGAGTGAGCTGGCAGAGCTGACCGCCAAAGCCGTCGATCATGTAACCCCCGGGATGACCCCTGGTCCCCGACGCCACGTCTGCATCAGATATACATCCCCTCGTATCCGCTGTGCACCCAGGACTGCTGCTGCTGCTGTTGCCGCCACTTTGCTTCTGTCAGTGTCAGCCCAGCACACGATGGAATCGAGGCGGAGCTGCGTGCTGTGCAGTGCATATATATATGCACGCAGTCACTAGTTAGAGTGCATATCGTACCGGCCAAGGTCTGACAGGGCAACCTCGGGCAATGAGACATCGGACGGAAATATGCCGACACTCCAGGGATGGGCAGTCGCCCGATTAGATGGCGGTGACGATGCATTGCTGCAGGTGCGATGATCCGACCGCGGCGCAACGTGTACCTCAATCATATATAGCAGCACACGACAACTGATGCATCCTCCCGAATGCAGCGCGAGCCGTTTGGGGTTTGGCGCACCCTTTCCGCTCTGATCAAGGCACACCAAATCCCCAAGTGCAACATGGATCATCAGACGGCGATGCAGGATCACATAAAATCGCCCAGGCCAAGATCAATGCTGTTCGTCTGTCTCGACCGCGCCACAAGCTGCCGGGCCAGAATCGATGGCTCTGGGGAGCTCGGGTCGTTTGGGAACCAGACAGAGCAAAATGGTCGGCTGTGCCGCCCGCCTCGTCAACGAATGTAGTCGACGGACTTGTTGCCTCGACAGAAGTAAGGACAACAGATGATTCAGAAAAACAAAGCTTACCCACGGCTTGTCCCCGTGTGTCCGTGCCGGGATCGACGCGGATATACAGTTTCTTCGATGGCAAGGACGGCAAAGGAAAGCTACCGCCCGTCTGCAGTTGCCCAATGGCAAAGTTGTGGGAGGGATTGGCCGACACGCGATCAGTCAGTGCGTCCTCAATCGATGTTGACGCTTGTTTTCTGGCTACTGATTTGCTGGAGACAACTCGATTTGAGCGTATGGCAGAGTATAGGGTGATCGAAAAGGGCAAACCTGATGCTCATCAAGCCAAGACACAAGCAGGTCCTGATGAACTCGTGTATGTATAAGAGTACACGGCATTTTGTGGACTGCGAACTTTTTGAGAATTCTGATAAGAGGAAACTCGCTACTCTCAACAATAGTATTATGAACATTGATACCAAAAAAGAGGAAAAAATTATTATTATTAATAGTACGCTGTACCGTCTAGTGGTTTAGCGAGCTTACGAATCTATCGTGTAATAAACCGAGAAGGAAAAAAGGAAAGGAAAAAAAAAATACCATCTTTAGTATTTCGTCCCCAATAGGTTTGTCTCACTATTTTGATTCTTGTTTCATTGTCTTAGTCATGCAATTCGGTTATGACAGTCGCGTTTTTGATGCTCAAGGATTTCTCAGTGTGAACCAGGTTTGGTTTGCATTTGTCTAGACGAACCAGAACTGCAGAAATGCATGACACCCGCTCGTCCGCTTGGCTTCCACTTTCTCGTTGCTGCCCTTGCTGGGTCCACTGTAGTGTTATGATGTGGTGATCTGATCTTGACTTCCAATGACACAAACGCGAAAGTCAGTGACACGTCCCAACGTTTTGGCAAGTATAGAAGACGCAAACTTGTGGTTAGAGCACAATATATGGCCTAAATGAATGGTTGAAGTACTCCATACAACCCATAGTCTGTAACTCATTGAAGGAAGCAAGCCCTCAGTCTCACGCAACATACGTGGCATAAGCTAAGACTTGGAAAAGGTCTTCTTCGAAGATTTCTTTTGGGCGAGTTATACTATCCCAGAATGTTGAAATCTTTCGAGATTTAGGCTATCTAGCTGTTGAATTGGTAGGTGCTGAATGGCTCAATGAATCCGTCACACCTCACAACTCTTTTCCCTTTTCCCGTCTACGCCAGGAGCCCACCGTCGACGAGCTGTACCGTACCTGTGACATACGATGCATCGTCACTCAGCAGGAACGCAATCACCGTGCCCAGCTCCTCAGGCCGCCCCATCCGCGCGATGGGCGTCTTGGCGACGTCGTCGTGCACGAAGTCACCGCCACGGCTGAGGACCTGGTCCATCATCGGTGTGTCGATGTTGCCACTGGAGGGATCGGCCTAACGTTAGCGTTCCTTTAGCCACACAGAGAGACCGAGGCAACACAAAGAGAAATATCGAGAAAGGAGGCATGATGTAAGACAAATGCAAAAAAGAGAAGGAGAGAAAAGACTCACGGCAGCACGGCATTGCACCGGATCCCCTCGGGCCCCATCTCCCTCGCGACCGTCTTCGTGAGCCCCAGCACGCCCGCCTTGGCCGCACAGTACGCGGCCGCCCCTATCCCGGCCCGGACCGCGACGTACGACGAGACATTGACGATACTTCCCCCCTCGCCGTGCTGCTGGATGGCCCGGAGCTGCTCCTGCACGCAGTACATGACGCCCGTGAGGTTCACCCGTATGATCTGGTCCCAGTCCGCGTGCTCGACATTCGCGATTCGGCTGTCGTACGTCCCCGTCCGCCCCTGTGTGGCCGCGACGTTGGCCGCGCCGTCGAGCCGGCCGAAGCGGGACACGGTCTGGGCGATCCAGTCGCGCACTGAGGCCGGGTTCCCGACGTCGCAGACCACCGCGAGGATCTTGTTAGCCGCAGCCGCGGCGGGGAACTCGGAGGTGAGGGCGGCTTGGGCGGCGGCGATGGACGAGGGGGAGATGTCGGCGATGGAGACGCTGGCGCCGCGCGAGAGCAGGATACGCGCGGTGCCCAGGCCGATCCCGGAGGCGCCGCCTGAGATGGCGATTACTTTGTTGGTCAGGGACATTGGGGAAGAGTGAGGGTGGCGGGTATAAGGCGACTTTGGTTTTGAAAATGTACCGCAGGAACAGGAAGTGATTAGTTAGTGCTTGTGATGTATCTCTAGTGAAGATGAGGAGGACAGAGAGAGACCTAGTGCAGGACGACGGCACCTTTTTGTATTTCTACGAACATTAACATTGTCTTCTGGTGTGTCCCCGAGTGACGACAATGTGGTTGGTAGTCGGCCGATGGAGACTTTCGAGATTCGGTCGTGATCGATGGGGGCGTCGGCCGACGTAACATCGAACTCAATCTTGCGTCGGCCGAAATAAGCGGGACCGCGCTGTCTGTGTACCCCGGATACTGAAGCTAATTGCTTTCCCTTGAGACTCTTTCGGCCGACGCCCTCCTTCCACTTCGACAGTCGGCGGAATCCTCGCTCCCACCGGCGCGACTCCCACACATTCTAGCAGACACAGAGCAACACTGCACAAGATGCCAAAGACGCCCAAGACGCCAGCATCGAGCACGCGAAGGCGCGTCGTGACGTCATGCACCGAGTGCCATCGGAGGAAGCAAAAGGTGAGCACGGCATAAGGCACACTCCTATGGCGTCGAGACCCGAGAGGATCAAGAAACGGGACCGAAGCACCGAGACTAATGCTGACCACATGGCTGCAGTGCGACCGAGGCCAGCCATGCAACTTCTGTGTCCGGCGCGAGGTCCCGGACAAGTGCTCATACAACCATCGCAGCCAGCAGAGGACAAGAGCTCAACCATACAACACGCCATCAGATGTCGGCGATACCGTCTTTGCTCGGGAACTCTCCCTTGTGTCTTCACCGCTGGTAGCGGCAACAGACTACGTTGACACCATCGGTTACGCCGCCGACCGCGACGATGACGACGACGACAACAACACAGCAGCGACCGTAGCAGCCCCTCTTTCATCACAACCACGACTGCAACACCGCTCTGCTCCAGGTATCTCCGCGAGCACACAGCGGCGCCGCCCGCAGAGATATGCCCACCACATCCTCGACGGTGGCTCCCCTCAGTCCTTCTCGCACAAGTACCGCCTCATCCTGTCCGGGCTGCCCTCCCACACCGTCCTCGCAGATCTCATCCCGGTCTTCTTCACCGAGGTCAATGCCGCCGCGCAGATCCTGGAGCGGTGCTACTTCGACAAGGCGCTCGTCGAGTGGCTCACCCTCACCGCGACAAAGCCCAATGATGCGACCGATGAGCTCCCGCGGCATGTCGCGTATTTCCCCGCGCTGGTGTTCCAGGTCCTGGCCATGGCGGTGCACTTCCTGCCTGCAGACGGAGGCGAGGCGACAAGTATGCCATGGCCGGCTGAGTTCAGGGATCCGGCGTGCCGCACGGAGTCGGCACAAAAGTACAGCAGTCTGGGCGAGGAGCTCATGACACTTCTGGGAAGGCAGGGGTCGACGACGTGTGGCGTCGAGCACGACATCCTGCGTGCGTACTGGCTCAAGACGACTGGGCGCGGGACAGCGGCGTGGCATAGTCTTGGGACTGCGATCCGGTAAGTTTGTGCTGGGTCCGGTGATGCCTCGAAATCAATGTCACTTAGAAGCCTGCTCATATAGTTCAACCCTGCTGACCACGAGAAACGAACAGACAAGCGCAAGATCAATGTCTCCATCTCCGACGCCGGCCTCGGGCGGGCGAGCTGGTCAATGACTCTGAGCTCTGGTACGACGAGTACAGACGGCGTCTGTGGGCTACTTTGTTCATCTGGGACAGGTACGATGTGCTTCACAAGCCCGCCGCCATGAACATCCATCTTCCTCTCTATTTCCTCGGCCTATCTCTGCAGACTGATCGTGTCCACTAACACACACATATACAGCCACATGAGCCTTACCCTCAACCGCCCACGAGCTATCAACCCCAGCGACTGCAGCATCGAGTGTCCCATGGACTGCGACTTCCCCTCCTACCCGACTGCCACTCCTTTCCCCCCTCAGCCTAGACCCCAAGCCCAGGTGACGAGCGAGCACACTGGCCCTCCGTCTTCGGTAGCGGTCAAGCTCTTCTCCTACGACCTCGGCACGCTCATCCACAAGATCTTCGCATCTGGCGCGCACCGGAGGCGAGACCACACCGAAAGCCTCGCGCAGCACGAGCGCGAGTTTCAGCTCCTTCTGGGGCACCTCCACCCATCCCTACGTCCGGTAGTGTCAGACGGTCCAGATGCCGCGCTTGACCACGTATACCCCGGACCAGGCAGAAGCGGCTATACATCACCATCGTCGCGAACTCGTTCCTCCTCTCGCTCTATCGCGACGGACGCGACGGGTCACACCATCCCGACGCGAGCAGCGGGCTGAGGAGGGCTGCAGTCGAGAGCGCGCTGGCGGTGCTCGAGGCGCAGGAGCAGATCTTGCAGTCGACGACGACGACGATGACGCCAACCACGGCCACGACCACAGACCACACCGGCGGCAGAAGCAGAGAAGACGGAGGCGGCGGCGGCGAGGGCTCCGCGGACGGCACTTGCGGTGCATACTACTACTCCATGTCGTGCTACACCATGGACGCGGCCATCTTCCTTGCGCACACGCTGAGCACCACCAGTAGTAGCATCAACGACGATACTCCGCGGCAGCTGGAGGCCCGAGTCAAGCAGGCACTGCGCCGATCGATCGGGGCACTGGAAACGCTGCGGGAGCGCAGCCCGCTCGCCGAGTGCGGTGTGCGGATCCTGTCTGCTTCTGTCAGGAGGCTTTCTGTGCCGGACACCGCGGATGCTATCACTGCAACTTGTACCGTCGGAGCCCGCGATGGAGGTCATACAGTCACCACGCCGGCACTTCCCCCTGTGATCCATTCGGGACAGCAGGATACAAGAACTCCGCGGTCACAGCAGCAGCAGCAACATCCGTCTCCATGGCCGGACGTGACACCAGTATACCCAAGCCCCTCGGACTCCGCGATGGCCATCACGCTAGGAAACCGCCTGCAACAGGATGTGCTCGAGGAATTCCTACTCCATGACAGCCTGCCGGACGTGTTCTCCGTCGACTTTATCACGGACCCGTTTGGCGGCTTGGACGGCAGTGGTCTCGTGTTTGACCTGCCTTAGTCTGTGCGTGCTAGCCGTTTGGCCGTCTTTTGTTTGCTTGGCGGACCTAATGATCGATTCTGGTCTCTATCCGGGTTCGGATCGCTACAGCACAATCTCTTCCCCGCTGGCAGCACCATTGGCAGCTTCCACGGGGTCTGGTTACATAATACCTGCCCTTGGCCACAGCGGCTTCCGCGTTTTGGCTCCATCTTGTATGCCTACGAGGAAAGTACTCTCTACAGCAGAAGCCTGTTTCAAAAGTAACTCCCAGATCATGCCCTCGAGGCAGGTGGCTGCTGTATCTTGCCCAAGATGCTCCCCAAGCCCATGGGGTGTCTTTCCTCACCACTACCACCGCGCCGAGCCCCGGAATTGTTGTCGACACAAACACGGAGGTGGTACGGTAGACTGCCGCCCCGTGTTGTGCGCGGCTGCTGGCGGCGGTGCAGCGCGCAGAACGTGGTGGACTCATCGTCGCCGTCATCGTCGCCGGCACCGACGACAATATCTGGTGGGCATGCCGTCACTGTCATCGTCAACTCGCCGGGCCACGGGACACTGCGCCTGCATCTCGACCCGGCCCGTTACGGGCGCTGTTACCGCTCTGTAGCATCTACCGTCCCATCTATTGGGAGGACGCCACCACGTGCCGGCACGGCCGCGAGCACGCGGCACGATCCTGGTCAGAGTTCCCGTTCCCGGGGGAAGGCTGCCGCCACCGACCCGTCCGGCCTTGCCAGTTCGCCACTTCCGGAGGTCTCGGCCAAGGCCCAGGACAGCAGCGAAGAGAAGGAGTCGGCAGCGGCAGTTGCGCCCGCCGAGCCGCGGCCAAAGTCGCAGTTCCATCCGTGCACAGACAAGTACGGCGCCGACGTCGGCTCGAAGCTCTGGCCGCCGCTGTCCGCGCGCGAGAGGAAGCGCGGCCGGCTGTACGTGTACCGCCAGCAGCAGGACCAGGGGTTCCAGGGCCGCGTCAAGATCGGCTTCACGTCCCAGCCCGTCGAGCAGCGGCTGCGGCGGTGGGCGCTCCGGTGCGGCGGCGACCCGGTGCTCGTGCACAGCACAGCGGAGATCCCGTGCGCCATGCGCGCCGAGGCGCTCGTGCACCAGGAGCTCGGCTGCGAGCGGCTGCTTGAGGTCGGGTGTCAGGGGTGCGGCCAGAACCATAAGGAGTGGTTCGCGGTCCGCGAGGACACGGCGGTCAAGGTGATCGACGGCTGGGCCCTGATCATGGACACGCTGTACGGCGGCGAGGATGGCAGGATGGATGCGGGATGGGCGGCGACCATTGCGGCGCTGCAGCGGGAAAGCCCTGGCGTCTTCGTCACCGCGGAGAAACTGCTGCGCCTCCATGCGCGGCGTACAGAGGACGAGACGGTGCGATGTGACGAGGGGGGCGATCCCGGCCAGTTCTCAGAAGCGGTCGCCCTTGTGGAGGAGCCGAGGCCTCCTGTGCCAAAATCCCCGAAGTCCCCGAAGGAGCCAGGGCCGCCTGTGTCGGAGTCTCTCACCAGAATCATGCCCATGTTGAGTCGGGCAAAGCACAGTGATGACCTTCCGCCGGTATCCAAGACCCTATATGAACTTCACCAGGAGTCTTCGAACGAAGCTGGAACACGCGAGACGAAGCGATCACCGCTGACAGACGCCCAGCTCTTGCTGTCACCCCCAGACACAGCCCGCCTGGCGCCGACACTACAGGCACAGCTCCCCTCTTCCGCTAAGTCGAGTAAAGACACTCCATCGCGTCCCGGCGGTACGGCGCAGCCTACGGAGACCGAAACGCCGGGAAGCAGCACTCACGGCAATCGGAAGGAAGACGGGGCAGACACCAGACGATCGGCCCGCCACGGTGACACTGTCAAGCAGCGAAAGGTGGCCAACCTTAAAAGATCGAAGGCAGCATCCACCGGGGAGCAGGATGGCAGCGGTCAAGGGACAACGATGAGTCCACGCCGCAGCCGCCACCGGCGAGCCGCTGACGGTGGCGGGAGTGTGGAGGAGACTGGATCCCGCAGGTGGCGGCCGATGTGGGCGTACGTGGCTGGGATCGGGTCCGTCAGCGTCGTTCTGGGCCTCTACCTGCCTGCCCATCCTCGGGCTGCACGAAAGGGGCTGGTGGCCGAGAGGTAGCAGCGTGGGGGAGGGGGAGGGGGGGGGGGGAAGCTGGGATGCAATTGCTCGGGCATCATGGCCTCGTGTGCCCTTTCCCCACAGACTTTTATAGAGAGAGCCGGACGTGCATGCGGATCCCCTGAAATGAGAAAAGTCATGATTTACACACAGAGTCTACTTAAGGGTATTTTGTCAACAGTCCAAAGACCAGGTCCCAATTTTTTGTCCCAAGATAACACCAGCCCTTTTGAAAAAAAAAAAAAACGCTTTCGCCGTGTCGTGCTGTGCCCGAATAACAAAACCCAAGATTATGCCATCACCTGTACCTAAGCCGTGACCCTGCCCTATTTCCAGCCCCAGTTTCTCAAACTCGCATTGTCATTATTTGATGATACTCAGATACATCCGCACCCAGTCGACCAGCCCCGCCCACTCGCCGCCCCGGACGGTGACCTCGATCTCCTGCATTAGCGCGGCGGTCCAGCCCTTGGCCCACCACCGGTCCTCGAGCACCTGGAAGCAGCCGAGCCAGTACGCGAAGACCGTCAGCGCGGCGTGGTTCCTGCGCTGCAGCTCGTCGACGAAGCTCTGTGGCAGCGTCATCGGCCACCCTGTCACCAGCTCCAGCCAGTCCGGGCTGCGGCTCAGCTGGTACATGGTGTGCAGGGAGTACTTGCTGTCGAGGCCCGACAGCATCGCCGCGATGCGAGGGGTGCGCTGGACGTGCGCGTCGACGGCGTGCAGGGCGGCGGATATACCCTCTGGAAGCGGGGGAAGGGCTTCGTAGGTGGGCGTGGCCATCAGGGGCAGGAACTGGGACTGAGTGAGCCAGGACTGGGACTCCTGCGCGATGGTCTGGACGGCGCGGATGCGGCGGATGAGCTCGACGAAGAGGTCCAGCACCGACTTCATGGGCGGGAGCATATTTGGGTTCCGCGGCGTGCCGGGGGGTTGCTGCTGGTCGTGGGTGCTGTCGGCGGGTGAGTGGTGTTGTTGTTGTTGTTGTTGATATTGTTGTTGCGAGCCGTTTTGGTGGTTGCCGGCAGGGTTTATCCCGCCATTGACGTCTAGTGTTGTCAAGATGCCCAGCTCCTCGGGCACTTCCCTTGACACAAACGACCAGAAGCTCACCATCATGCTGAGCGGGAAAATTGCGCGGCAGGAGTCCGGGTTGAGCGACCTGAGCAGGACGACGAGGCCCTCGAGCGCCTGCCTCTGCTTGTACAGAGCCACGCCGTGATAGACGGCCGCCGCGGCCGGGCCGTGGGACTGGCCCAGCAGGACGATGCGGTGGAGGGCGGCGGTGGTGAGCAGGCCGTTGAGCAGAGCGGGATGGGCGAGGGCCTCGCGGAAGATGACGTCGCGCCAGACGAGCTTGCCCTCGGGGCGGCCCCAGAGGGTCTTGTAGGTGCAGGTGAGGTAGAAGTGCAGCAGCTCCATGTCGACGAGGTACGAGTCGGACGAGGCGCCGTCGAGGATGCCTGAGGGCGCGGTGAAGAGCGGAGTCGGCGTGATGGCGGGGGACTGGCTCATGGCGTGGTGGTTGAGGTGGCCGTGGCTGGACGTGTCGAGCAGGCCCAGGCGGCCGGCGGAGGAGCCGGCGCGAGGGGGGAAGCCATGGTGTGATGAAGCGGCACCGGTGTGGTACTGGTGATGTTGCGAGACGGAGGCGGAGGAGGAGGAGAAGAGGCCGGGGGCGGGGGGCGGATGTGGGCCGGTGCCGTTGGGGCCGCCGGAGCCGGGGCCGCCGCTGGAGGAGGAGCCCGGAGTGGTGACGAGGCCGGAGGCGGCGGTGGTGGTGTTGTTGGCGGCGGCGGCGGCCGAGGGCGAGCCGTAGCACTCGTCGAGGTAGGAGCAGTGCTCGTGGCGGCGGCGGCAGCGGTCGCAGCAGGGCAGGGTCTCGTCGCACTTGACCTTGCGGTGCTTGCACTGGACACAGCCACGGCGCGACTTTGTGTGGCTCTTCATCGAGAGGGAGGGGGGAGGGCTTGGGGCTCCGTCGAAGCTCGCTTCGGGGGCTCGGGTTGAGTCGCTCTCGGATTAGGGGTGGGATTCACGCGCATGAAGGTGGAGGGAGGGAGGGTCGTGGGTGTCCATTGACGGGCAGCGCGGCAGATGCAGCACACCGCCTGCCGCGTCTGCGGCCCCTGACTCGGGCTGGTCCTTGGCCGTTGGCCCGGGCTGCCTTGGCGGAAGTGATGCCCCGGTCCGCGCCGAGTCAGGGCTCCAGCCACACAAGTACGGAAAGGTGATCCACGAGGCAGCCACGCTTGCTTACACCAGCCACACTGCTGAGCATCGACGCCTTGGGCGTTGGCCTGGGAAGGAGCCGTCCTCAATCCTTGACGTACGCGTTCCTTCCTCAATTACAGCCCTGGGGGACAAGAGCGCCGTCATGCGGTTGACATCCGGTGGCCAACCACAACAATGGGCCTGTCAACGCTCCCCTCTGAGCTTCTCATCCACGTCGCCCGCTTCCTGGACACACGCGACGCCATGAACATCTGCACGTCGAGCCGCCGTCTCTACACCACTCTGCATGACTTTGTCGTGAGCCGGCACGTCCGCCACATGCCGTACGGCGGCAGGCCTCTCTGGTGGGCTGTCGAGCTCGGCTGCCTTTCCCTCGCCCGCAAGGCCCTCAGGGCCGGTGTTGACCCTAACGAGTTCGTCAACTGGGGAGACGACGTCGCCGACGGCGGTCCGCTGATGGTGGCTGCTGGCGGCGAGCACGACAACGACGCTGAAATGGTTGAGCTCCTGCTGAAGCATGGCGCCGATCCAGCTGCTGCCAACAAGGAGCACACCGCGCTCAGCCTGGCCGCTCAGCGAGGCAGCCTCGACGTCCTGAGGCTGCTGCTCGACACACCTTCCGGCAGCAGCTTAGTCAACGCCCTCAACGCTTACGGGAGTTCTCCCCTGCATGAGGCGTCGGTTATCTTCGACCAGGTTGATGTATGCCGCCTGCTGCTCGAGCGCGGTGCCAAGCTTGAGGCCAGAAACTGCATTGGCAACACGCCCCTCCTGGACGCCATCTGCAACGGCGCCGCCGACACTGTTGCCTTCCTCCTCAACGAGGCTGGAGCTGACCCGCTGAGGATCAGCCACAGGCACGGCAATTGTCTTTCCTTGGCTGTAAGGGCCTGCAGCACGCTCGATACGCACAAGGCCGGGCCTCTGGCCTGCCTTGAGATACTGCTGGACACGCTCAAGAATGGAAAACCAGAGTGGCGGGAACTCCTGGAAGGACCATCGTCGGAGCTGCATGAACTGCTCCTCACTGCCACTGTGCCCGCGCTGCGTCTCCTCCTGGACGCTGGCATCCCCGCTGACTCGCTCCAATACGGTCGCACACCACTGTGGCATGCGGCCGGTCTGGACGACCTCTGGGACGAAGAGACGCCTCCGGCGGCGATCCCGGATGTCTCGAGAGAGGAGTCGCTCATCGCGTACGGCGCAGACGTCAACTTCGCGCACGCTGAGACACAACAGACAGTCCTGATGCAGGCGGTCGAGAGGTCAAGCGCGCCCGTCGTGGAACTGCTGCTGAGCAAGGGCGCGAACGTGGATGCCATCGACACCAATTACCGAACTGCTCATGATCTCGCTGTTTTCTTAGAGCTGGACGAGATGGCTGCCTTGCTCCTCGCACACAAGGCCAACTTGGAAAAGGCACGGCAGTGAATGCGCCACTGTTACTGATTCGATGTTTCTGTCATGCCAATGCTCTTGCACACAGCCCATGGTCTAGGACGCCAGGGTGTTGCATCCACTAAACCGCCATGAGAATGAGACACGATGATAAGGCGGACGACATTTCCAATCCCCAAGGGCAACAGAAATTCGAACCACGATAGGAAATATCGAAGCCGTTAAACCGCAGCTCCTCATCGCACATCCGCGGGCAATCAGTAGTACCTAATGATATGGACCAGCGCGGATGGCTAGCTCGGGCACTGTGCTATATTCCGAGTGAGCTGCAAGTGCACTATCATTAGACGCACAACGAGACGTGTTCGAGTACTCCTAGCGCCGTCCTCCGACATCGCGAAATGCCACGATCCCACAGTTTTACATGAATCAACGGCCAGTCGAAGTGTCGCCAGAGTCGGTCCGGTCAAGGCGTGGCAGCTCTCATGACTTGCCACGGGAGGTCCTGCTTCACATCAGGGAACTCCTCGAGACAGGCCACCAATGACCTGGGAGCTTCCACCCTACGGTGGGCCGACTCCCAGAAATTGCTCGCCTCCGCCGGGAAAGCGCTCGAGCTCAGCATCAGTTCCGACGAGTTTGTCTTGAGCGTGATCCATGGAAACTCTGAAGAGAGACCCCGGGCGCCCTCATCCTCGTGGAGGCACTTCAGAAGTGCGAAGCCTCAAGGCCGAGCTGCTCCTCTCCTACGTTATAGACTCTCACTGCTCCAACACACGGACCACGCACCTCGGCCTGGCCACCTCCCACTGGTATTTGTAAGTTGACGAGGGCCCCCTAGAGTCTAGTTGTCGGCGCGGCGACAAGTCAGCCAACACGCTGATAACCCGAAGCCATCTCTGCTGCACGCGGCAGCCGAGTGCGGGGTCTCTCCCTATTGTGGCGGCCACCGGCGCGCTGTGTGTCCCGAGGCTCTGACAGATCTGGACGGCGCCGGCGCTTACACGTTCATTCTTGCCGTGACGCTTAAGAATGCAGTGACCGGACGTCTACTTCGAGAACATGGCGTGTCGTGTCAGGGACGGTGGGCCGAGAAAGAAACCTTACACTAGTAGAGACCAGGCAGGCCTTGACGTAGACTACCGCGGATTGATTACCGCCGCCGACACTTAATCCACGGCCGCAACCCCAGTATACGTCCCAGCTCTTCCCGGCTATGCGGGTCTTTCGACACCTTTTGTGTGCACATCCCAATGCACGGAGTGTATTGTTGTGGTCCGCGCTCCTTGCCGCTTGATCCGAAGCCTCTGCAATCGGCCTCAAGCTGATGTGACCCTCACCACCCACTCGGCCGGACTACTGCGTGTGACCTGCCTTTCCAGGACAAAGTAACTGTCACACGACCCCGGATGTGAGAAGGCGTGCCGTGAGAAGCGGGAGCCCGGCTTCCCGCAACCCGGCTGGCTGGCAGAAGAGCCCCTCGCTGAACTTTCAGGGGTATAGCGCAGGCGGCGATGACAAGGGACCCCCGGCCAAGCCAAGGCAAGATAAGCTTCCTGCCAAGACAATGGGCACTTTTGGCGCCTGTCTGGAGTGCCGGCGCGGGGAGCAGACCAGACATTGGCCATCAATTAAGCCTTATTATCCACGGCGCCAGTCCCCGTTGGGCATCTCATCATGCTCGGCCCCTGCACAAGCGGCCGCCTAGCAGCCCTTTCCATCCCGGTCGAAGTCTGATTACGAGGGGAGAGATTAAGGGTGCTGCTAAAGTTTGGGAGGGGACTGCCACGAGGAACTGCGACCTGTCACGGTAGAAAACCTACAGACTAGAAGGCTGACGCGTCCCATGGACTCGGAGCATCCCAACGGCCACCCTGCTGCCTCTTTTGTCTAGCAACGCATAGGGTAAATGGCTTGATCCGCCAGGGATGAGACGGCGAAGCTTTTCATTCATACCGGGGTAGGTCCGTGTCTGCCGATCCGCGGTTTCCATGATGCTGGCCACTGACTACCATTTCGATGATGCCTCTGCGAGATCGTCTCCGAGGGGGTGACACGGCATTGCATTGTATATAACCCAGCGGCATCGCTTTCCTCCTCGACAGCCTTTCTTCTTCTCCTCCTCCGCCATCAGGTCCATCCTGCACACATTCTTTCTCCAGCTCTCCCGCTCCCAGGAAATCTGCCCAGCATGCTGCTCACCCAGCTCGCTGCCGTCCTCGCGACAGGCCTCGTCCTCGGCACCAGTGCCAGCCCCGTTCAGCCTTCCAAGCGCCTTGTCCCGGCAACCCACGCCCTCCACGAGCGGCACATCCCCCAGCACGCCGTCCACTGGTCCAAGCGCAGCAGAGTCCCCGCCACGGCGCTGCTGCCCGTCCGCATCGGCCTCGCGCAGGGCAACATCGATGCCGGCCACGAGCGCCTCCTCGCCATCTCGGACAAGACCTCGGAGCACTACGGCAAGCACATGACCGCCGAGGAGGTCATTGACTTCTTCGCGCCCCCGCAGACCCTGGTCGACGCGGTGACGGAGTGGATCAGCAGCTCTGGCATCAGCAAGGAGCGGATCGGGCACTCGACGAACAAGCAGGTATGTTTTTGCTGTTATGACAATTTCGTTTCCGACAATATTTAGAAGCTAACCCCCCCTGAACACAGTGGCTCCAATTTGACGCCACAGCTCAGGAACTGGAGGACCTGCTCTACGCCGAGTTCCACGTCTACCAGCACGCCGACGGCTCCGAGGACGTCTCGACCGAGGCCTACCACGTGCCCGCCCACATCCGCGAGCACATCGACTACATCACTCCTGGGACCCGCCTGCGGGCCACCAAGGGGTCCCCTTCGTCTTCGTCCTCCCTCGAGAAGCGCGCTGGCAAGCCCGTCCGGATCGGCAGCGGCCACGTGCCACCCAAGGCCCTATACCTGCAGAAGGAGGCGGGCTCGCCGCAGCCGTTCGTCATCAACTCGACCACGTGCGACGTTAGCGTGGTCGCCGACTGCCTGCGGCACCAATACGGCATCACGAAGCTCACGGGCAAGGCGCAGCCCGGCAACGAGCTCGGCGTCTTCGAGTCCCTCGGCGACCACTACAGCAAGCGCGACCTCGACGTCTACTTTAGCACCCTGTACCCCGAGATCCCCAACGGCACGTACCCCATTGAGCACCTCATCGACGGGGCCGTGGGCGCCGTCGAAGAGCAGCCGGCCGGCCTGAACCCGCCCATCACTGCGGGTGGCGAGTCCATGCTCGACTTCAGCAGCGCGATTCCCCTGATCTACCCGCAGAAGACGGTCCTCTTCCAGACCGACGATGAGTGGTACGAGCGCAACCAGACGGACCCCAACACCAAGTACTTTGGCTTCTACAACACCTTCCTCGACGCCATCGACGGCAGCTACTGCACCTACGACGGCGGCAACTGCGCCACCGCCGACTGCCTCGACCCGGAGTACCCGAACCCCAACAGCCCGGACGGCTACAAGGGCGGCCTGCAGTGCGGCGTGTACCGCCCGACCAACGTCGTCTCCGTGTCGTACGGCTCGAGCGGGATGCCCGACAAGTACGTCCGCCGGCAGTGCCACGAGCTCATGAAGCTCGGCCTGCAGGGGACCACGGTCATCTCGTCGAGCGGCGACGACGGCGTGGGCAAGCCGGCCTACTGCCCGCTGGGAGCCGACGGTCAGCCCGTCTTCTACACAAACATGCTCGCCGAGTGCCCCTACGCGCTGAGCGTCGGGTCCACGGAGCTCAACCGGCCCGCTGGCAGCCAAGCTGGCGCGTACCGCCCGGCCTTTGAGCGCCTCGACGAGATCGCGACCCAGGCCTTCGCCTCGGGCGGCGGGTTCTCCAATGCCTTTGACGCGCCCGAGTGGCAGCGCGCCGCCATCAGCAAGTACTTTGCCAGCACCAAGCTCACCTTCAGCGGGTACGACAAGCCCGTCGAGAACGGCAACTTCACCGTGGTCAAAGGCGTGGCCAACAGGTTCTACAAGCACGGCAGGGGGTACCCGGACATCGCTGCGGTGGGCGACAGGCAGGTCGTGTACGTGAGCGGGCTGTGGTACCGGTACGGCGGCACGTCGCTCAGCGCGCCCGTCGTCGCGAGCATGGTGACGCTCGCCAACGAGGAGAGGCTCAGGAGGGGCAAGAAGGCTATCGGTTTCTTCACGCCGGCGCTGGTGAGTTTCTCTTTTTGTCTACGTGATGGAAATATCCTGCTTCGACGCGGTGATGAAAACAGAAATGCTGACCATAGTCGCTGTGTCTCGGTATAGTACGCACACCCAGAGGTCCTCCACGACATCACCGTTGGCAGCAACCCGGGCTGCAACACGACTGGCTTCCCGACCGCGCCCGGCTGGGATCCCGTTACTGGCTGGGGGTAAGTTCAATCCGATCTTGCTTTTCTTTTCTTTCCAGTCATCCTCCTTTTCCACACTTCTCGTCTGCGGGCGGCGCGCGCTATCTTGCAACTGCCAAAGTATGAGACTCTGGACTAACGCCGCATGTCTTTCTGGTCATATAGGTCCCTCATCTACCCCAAGTTCGCGGCGCTGCTGCAGAGCTTGTAGACAAGGCGTGAGAGACAAAGCAGAGAGGCTGAAATGGCATGGAGGATGAGGGATGGGTACGCCACTGACAAGGGAGAGGATGCAGGATGCCCTGGACATGTGGGGTGCTAGCATTGGATATAAACCCGCCACTGGCGAAGCAAAGCATTGTCGAGCATTTTCTTGCACTTCTTGATAGATATCTCGCCGGGCGGCTCCTGCAAGGCAGATGTTTTCCTTTGGACCCCTTGGGGAGCAGAGAGCATACAATATTACACTTTGGAAGACGGCAGGTAAGCCGTCCTCACAATGCTCGTCCAGTTTGACTTTTCGCACAGTAGTCTACCATGTGAGCCGATCGTACACCTTGACTGGGAACTTGTCCGTAAGTACGCTACTGATATTACAACGGCGACCGCTGAAGAGAACCAGTCATCCACTGTGGAAATAGGATCGCTTTTCTTATGACTATATCAAATTGCGCGAATGCAACCGGTATATAACTATGTAAACACACCATTTTGCATTCCTTCTTCATTCAGATCTTTCCCCTTTCCAGGAACTTGTTCGGGATATCGACATGTTTCGCCCTCACGAACTCGCACAGGTTCTTGCCCAGCGCGTCCATGCTCGACGTGCTGTTGAACCCGCGGTCCAGGTGGTCCCGGAGGAGGAAGTGCACGGCGCGCAGGTGGCGCATCTCGAACCGGTCGACCCCGTGGCCGAGGTACTCGGCGCCGAGCAGCGCGATCATCGCCTCGGTGCTCAGCAGGCTCCGGAGCCAGTCCCACTCGTCGTCGTGCCGCACGAAGAACCCGACGTTGGCGTCGCTCGCCTTATCCCCGGATCGGCCCATCACGACCCATCCCAGCGGGCCGCGCGTCGTCGGGCCGAAGTTGCTCAGATCGACGGGATCCGCCGTGTCGTAGGATGGCTGCTGCTTGCTGAACTCCCCCGTCTCCTTTGGGGCAGGGATATCAATGGTCTCCCCGGACCACTCGAGCACCGCGCGCTGGCGGATCTCGTCCTGCGCCAGGAGCGTAGGCCAGTACTCCCATATCGGTTTTCCCGAGCTCTGCCGCCCGTCAGGGGTGACGCTGGCGCCCGGGCATGAGGTCAGGAAGTTCTGCATGCACCAGCGCGTGAAGGAGTCGCTGCCGCCGAGGCTCGCCCAGGAGCCCATCCCGAGGATCGAGGGGTCCTTGGTCTGCACGAAGATGCGGAAGTCGACGGTCGCCGAGTCCTGCGTCGCCGGGTCCGCGGGGCAGGAGCCGACGAGGTGGAACCTGAGCTTGGAGAACTTGTGGATGTGGTTGCGCATTGCGTGGCGGATCTGCTTCTCGGTCCATGCTGCCTGTTTTTGGAGTGGTGGTCAGTGCCTTGGTGAAGGGGAAAAGAATGATGAATGGGATACTGATGGAGCATACCTTCTTCTCGATATCCAGCCCGACGAACAAGTAGTGGAACTCCGCCTGGTAACCCCCATGCCCCGTGATCCCGACCTTTGTCGTCGGCGGCGGCGGCAAGCCCTTGACACCAGTCATGCGGACCTGGTCTTTACCAATTTGCTCGAGCTTCACGTCCTCCAGTTTCGCGACCACATCCGAGTTGTAGTATAGCGGGCCCTGGATCTCGTACACGAGCTGCGACGTCAGCGTGCCCACGCTCACCTCGCCCCCCGTGCCGGCCTCCTTGGTGAACACCGTCTCCCCACTCGCCTCGATCGCCGCGATCGGGTACCCCAGGTTCTCGCTACCGTCAAATAGGTCCTTGAACCCGGAGTAGTAGCCGCCCGTCGCGTACGTCGAACACTCGATGATGTGGCCCGCGATGAGCGCCGACGCGAGCGCGTCAAAGTCCGTGGGCGACCAGTCGTGCCACCACGCCGCGGCGCCCACGGCGGGAGCAGCGTCGGCGACGCGGCCACAGATGACAATGTCAGCGCCCGAGCGCAGGGCCGCGGCGATGCCCATGCCGCCAAGGTAGGCTCTGTTTCCATCACCCGCATGTTAACCAACCGGGTCGGAACAGCGAGGAGCACGGTGATAAACCAAATAAGACAACGAAAGACAGAGACGGGCTGACTCACTGCGCGCAGATCGGCTCGTGGCCCCAATCATCCAAATCCTTCCCGGTGTCCAGACTCCGGAACTTCTCTCCGCGCTTCCGCAGCGCAAACACCTGCTCTGTGACATCGTCGCCCTCGACCCACGCGACTTTCAGTCCCAGCCCTTGCCTCTCGCACTCCTGCCGCACCAGCCGCGCGAGCTGATCCGGCGCGCTGGCGCCCGCGTTGACGGCGACCTTGACGTTGTTCTTCTCGCACCAGGGCAGCGCCGGGCCCAGGGCGCCCATGAAGGACGGGTCGAACATGTCGAGCAGCGCGGCTTTCGGGTCCTTCGCGAGCGCTTCGGCGTTCTTCACCTTGGAGGTGCCGTGGATCGCGATTGTGCATTCGCCTGATTCAATGAGTCTGGTGTCAGTAACGGCTGTGGGTTCGGGGAGAGGGAAATTCAGTTGTGCTTTGCGACGACTGGCTGCTCATGTTGACGGGAGCACTCGGGTATCGGTCTTCGCGGGAGTGAGGATAGTCGTACTCATGTGATCTGTCTCGTCGGGTTAGCACCACAATTCACTCCTGACACATGGCCAGCTCTCCAAACAAAGATTTCCCCGAGGGAAGGAGACATACCGCCGATGAGAACGTCGACCTCGCCCGACTTGGCGAGGTCGTGGTACGCGCGCTGGCGGTCTGCGAAGCCGCCGGAGCAGCCCCCGATGCGCACGGCGCGCCTGGCCGTGCCGGAGTGCATCCCGTTGGTGCCGTTCTGATTGTGCTGCTTTGCGACGCGGACGCCGTTGGTGCCGTTGGTCGCCGATGGGGAGTGCTCGCGCGTGCGCTTGCGCCCGTTTTGCTGGGCTTCGGACGTGGTGTCGGTCTGCATTGCGTCCATCTCGGTTCCCTCGAGTCTCGTTATTGCATACGCGTCGTGTTGAGGAACAGGAAGGCAAGAAAGAAGTGGGCGAGCCGGCTGTCGGCGAGTTGGGTGTCTCTCCACATCTTTTGAGCTCCCCGAGAAGCAGTGCTGGGGACGGCTAATGGAAGGCATTGCGGCTAACGTTTCCCAGTGTCTCTGTGTCCGCCTGTGTTACTCCGCACAGAGAAGGGGACGCTTCTCCACATCCCCACAGTCTCCATGTGTCGCGTGCGGGGTGCGGGGGCGGCTGAGCTGAGCCTGATTCCGCGTCGGGTCCGCCTTGCCGCCGTGAGCCGTGGCCTGCTTACATCATCGGCCCGGATCGCTCGGCTCACATTCCAGGCCTCGGGAGCATATCCAGACAGACAGGCAAGGGCTCCTGGAGGGGTGGCGGAGGCTCGGAGGCCGGGAGGCCGAGAAGGAATGGCTGGCAGTTTGCTGAGGTATTATTGGGCACTGGAGTGGCTCGGCACGCGTATGGGAAACGGCCGCCTGGTCAGGCCACCACTCGGATCGAATATTTGCAAGATATAATGGCACTTATGAGCACTCACCAGCACATACGACCATAGGATCGAGGAAATTGAGAGTCCTGTCTGCTCCCCTGTACACAAGCTCGACACCGCAATCTTGTGTATGAGGGGCGGATCCGCCTTGTAGATGGTATTGTTATGCAAACGATATGAAAACGCAACATATGTTGATACTTGCTAGAAGTACATAACGTCCTCAGGGAGAGCATCTTTGTAAAGCGACCCAAAAATAGATACTAGATTACGTTGTTCGTTCTCCGTCCCATAACTCGTCAAAAACACCAGATGTTCACGAGTGTGAAGTGTTCCGAGAAGTATCACGCTTCATCTCCCGCGGCTTTGCAGACAGCCTCAAATTTCCAACCGCCTGGGGCAAAAACAAAAGCCGCGTAGTAGTTCTCGCCAAAGTGAGGCCGCAGCCCGGGTGGTCCGCCGCAAGTTCCACCGTGGCCCATGCCCGCCGTGTAAAAGTCGAGGACCGCCTCGCGCGTTGGCGCCTCAAACGCAATGTGGTGACCGGGGCCGGGAACCTGCGCAGTGGCGCCGTAGTCAAAGACATTGAGCAGCTCGCTGGCGTCGTTTGGCCCGAATCCTAAACATCGGATCTTGCCGGCCGCCGCGGGGCTGTCGGAGTTGTCGAAGACGAGTCGCAGGCCCAGAGGCGCGAGGGCGGCAGCTAGAAAAGCCCTTGTCGGATGAAAGTCGGCGGAGCTGACGCCAATGGACACGTGACTCAAAGCCATGTTGAGGTTCTCTGCAAGGGTATGTTTTTGGCTTCCAAATGTTCAAAGATCAAAGACATCTACGCCGATGAGGGGAATCAATAAAAACCGAAAATCTTTACAGCCACCCTCCACCACGTCAAAAAAACCAGGGATCTTAACCCCGCTTTTCCTACTGTCACAGCTAGCAACAGGTGAAACGTCACATTGAGCGTATTCACGTACAAATATTGCGAAAAGTATCAGAGTTCAATAATAAGTTAAGGCCCTGTAGTCCCCTGATTGGAGACTAGTTCTGGCACGCGCTGCCATTCGCTTCCTTGGCTTGTCGCCACAGGCGCTACGGTACATGAGACGCAGCGTGCACTGCCGGGCGAGAAGATTGCGGCATCGGATTAAAACGGATGGTCATAACGGACTAGTGGAACGATATGGGTGTTGAAAAATAGCCCTGTAGGTCGGGCGGGCTGGCAACTCCAAAAATGTGGCGCGGTCGCTATGCCAAGACATGCGGAGGGAAAGTGTCTACCGTTTATGGACCTTATGTCTTCCAAAAATGGATGTCACTTGCCCTGCACACAGGACTTTATACCGCACGCAATCTTGTACGTTAGGGGAGCGGATCCCTACTTAACCCCCGCTATGGCTCGGGGGTTCCTGTAGCGTTATAGTAGAGCTCTCGGCCCCAATTGGCCGGTAAGGCAGCCACTTTTCCCAGAGTCTCAGACCAGTGGAATACAGGACATCACAGACTCATAGGACTACTCGATCTACCATTGTTTCTATTATCTACTTCAGGTTCGACCTAGACATAAAAGAGCAGGACAGCCGGCGGGCGATTGGGCGGACACGCTGCTGCTGCGTTCTTGCTGTCATCCACTGCTGGCCACTCGGCGGCATCTTGCCTGGCGCAGACAGCTGACTGAGGGATTGGACACACTGCTCCAGGCCGGGAAGAATTGCGGGCATGCCCATTTCTTTAAACTTTTATCAGACTTTTCTCCCTTGTCATGGGAATATGACGTGTTAACCACCAAGATGAGCTGCGGTTCTATAAATTGGTACATGCCGGGTCATAAGGCGGGCGATATCCTTGCCATGCATGGTTGGACACCACGGAGTTTCTCTGACATTACTCCATGACCAAATATAACAGATGGGAATGGTCGACGTCTAGTATGTTGGCGAGTTGCGACGCGGAGGTAGAGGGTTGCCGAACACATAGAGGCAAGCAATGCGTGTGATGAATTATGTGTCAATTCTCTGCATGAAAAACCAGCAAGTGATGAAATTCGATGCTCTACTGTCGATATCATGGGGTGTCCACGCATCACGGCAGACAGTTTCTTGGGTGACGTCGTTCCAGGTAACTCATGCCCGAAAATGCGCAGATCTCAAAAGACTCGACGTGGTTACGACTTTGCCCTTTGTCCTCGGGGCTCAATGTTGAGGGAACTTCCACAATCCTCTGGGAAGATGGAAGCGCAAGCCTCGGAGTGACTCACATCCGGGGAGCATGTGAAGTGTTTGCGGGTCGAGGACAAGTCAAAGGGTATTTGTATTGAGAGTACCTGTGCTCCAGCGATCTCCTAGCTGCATCTGGGATACGGTGGCGTAACATCAATGTAGTGTTCTGATAAGTCCGGCAGGTCTATTGCCGCGCTGTCGATCAGTGAACCAGCATCCATCCCCAGTTCGACCGGCACGTGCCGCCCGTCGCGGTGGTCCTCCAAGAGCTCAGCCACGCTAATGTGTCCGTTCCCCCGTGCATACTTTATTGCGCTTAGAAGGGATTCCTCTCCCTCACCAGTGGTGCTCGTTCCAGAGTTGAGAAGCAATTTCACGGCATCAAGCCTCCCGTGCTCTGCGGCACCTTCCAGCGCTGTCCTGCCCTGAAAAACGGCACCTGGAGCGTCCAGATCCGCTCCTCGGTTGATGAGCATCTCCATGATGCCGCCGTCGCCCCTGATTGAGGCAAGCTGGAGGGCGGTGGCGCCACCCCGCTGGTTGATTGGGCCATTGATCAGGGCGCCGTAGTCGATAAGCCATCGAGTGATGTCGTCGTGACCCGACTCTGCCGCCTGCTGGAGTGGCGTACGTCGAATGCCTCTAGTGGGGGCCAAGTTGATGTCGGCTCTGTACTCGTCGACGAGGAGCTTCACGATGAGAAAAGCACCTGCTCGGATTGCGAGGAGGAGTGGAGTCAGCACGGATGAGTTTCTCCCTTCCACCAATCCAGCCGCCCGATCGACCTCACCAAGGCGGCAACCCTTGCGGATGACAATCTGACAGCATTGTTGGCAGCGCGGATCAGCGAGCTGTACAATGTTGCCTATGAGAGAGTAATTGGTCTCATCAAATGAGCGCTTCTGAACAATGATGTGCACGTCCAGATCGTGCCCCTGCATAATGTGCTGTACGACACCGACGTGGCCGTTCCGTGCCGCAGCCACCAGAGCCTCGCCCATGCGCTTGACGCTGCGGATCGGGCATGGTTTGGGCTGATAATGTCGCAGCGTGTCGAGCACGGCTGTGGAAGGGCTGGCGCTTTCATGTGAGAGCGCACGTGCAAGAGCACCACTTTCCCACGGACAAAGCTGCGTGACGTCGAGCAGGTGTTTGATCTCTGCGCAGTCGCCCCCGCGAATCGCGTCACAGAGCTCGTCTTTGCCAGCATCAAACTTGAGATCCAAGACGGTACCAAAGAAGTGGAGGCTGTTATAATGGCCGGATCGCCGGAAGTCAAGTCGTGTCACGGTGAAGACGCCTGCTGCTGCAACAAGTCTGTACAGCTCTCCGGTTGTCGGCATGAGCTGAAGCATGGCCTTGCTAATGGGGAGCACGTCTTGCTCAATTTCGACAAGCTTGCGGATCAGTGCCTCATTCTGATCCTCAAGCGCTGCAGAGAGCATGGTATACCTCGTACAAGTGCAGCAAGAATCGAAAAACGTCCTGCAAGCCTTGCAAGGAATGTCAAAGAAAAAGACTGCCTCCCAGAATACTCGGCTGTCGCCGCCCAACGCCGTCTCGACCTCTGTCATGAGCTCCTGGGTATGTCCCGGGCGGGCCAACTCTCTCAGCCGATGAGCTAGCTGTTCATACGGTGGCACACTGGGTGGCGGCGGCATGTCCAAAGGGAAGTACGCACATTCTCTGGCTGTGTTGTCGCACAGACAGGGCTTTTCGCTGATGAACACCCTGAAGCCGCTCTCCTCCTGGTACTGAAATGACAGCAAGTCATGGCCTATGACATGGCGCTGCGGCTGTGCCCTGCTAAGGAGTTTGCTAATCTTCTCTTTGATCGCGACCCAGTCATTCGTCTCCGGAGGGACGCAATATTGCAGAAGACGCACGATCCGCTTGCGTTCATCGTGGGCTTCCGCCCTGCTGCCGTAAAATTGGCCTCGACCTTCCCGTTTGATTTTTCGGAAGATCTGTTCTTCCACCACCGAATCGAGGGATGTATCGATCATACAGGAGGCCAACTCATGAAGCTTCGGACCGATTTTGACGCTGTCCTCAGGGTCGAAAAGTCTTCGTCTTGTTGACAGCGGCTTTATTCCGGCCATGGCGAGCTGAGAAATTATCTTTCGCCCCATTTCAACAGATGTAGGTAGCAGATTGCTTTCTCCATCCGTGAACTTGAACCGCAGCGCTTGAGACTGTAGAGCCCAGACGAATGCCCCACCGCTGAGCACGCGGTAACGTCTCCTCGTACCGGGCCCAGTTTTGTTCACATCAGCACCCTCGTCAAGGAGAATTTGAAGAACCTCAGCAGCGAGGAACCCGGACGCAACCTCGACTGCCGTAAACGCCTCTTGGTTCCGTCCGAAGCAACAGACCTCGTCCACATTGATATCCCACTGCCGGATTATCTGCCTCACAGCACCGGCGTCGTTGACTTCGATAGCACCCTGAAGGAGTTTCCAGGAGAGGGTCTTCGAGTAGCGCGTCCGCACCACTCGCGTAAGATGATACTCGACATGACGGCCAAGATGTCCTTGCAGAGACCGCCACATGTGTCCCAGAGAGCGAAAACCAAGTCGGTCGATCATGTTGTTCGATAGAGCGTGGATGAAGAGATAGAATACGACGCAGTCAGCCTTGGAGATCTGGCCGGCATGGGTTTCGTCATTCTCGACGATCGAATGTTCCAACAATTCGAGCGCGGACAAGGGCAGGATCTGTCGAAACATTCTTGCGTCGATCTTGGGCACCATCCGCACCTTCTTGAGGCTGCCCAGCTCGTTTGATAATCTGGGCTCTATCTCAAGTGTTGTGAAGAAGGAGCTACCTGCCCCTTCCGAAAGATCTTGGAGGAAACACAAAAGGGATCGCCTTCCTGCGTAGTGCCCTATTGTGTAACTTGCTGTTAGCGCGAGTCCGTGGAAGGCACCGATTCAAGGAGCCCGCAAGCATACCTCTAGGGCCAGACAACCACGAAATGAACATCAACGATGGTGTAAGCTCTGTCGAGTACAGCATTGCTCTGGGCCAAGTCATCGCTTCCGTATCCCAGGGGTCGATACCAGCAGATGTGGGATGTTGCGAAACCGTTGTTGGTCGTGGTGAGGATGGGCACCGAAGTTGAACCGAGTCAACGGCATTCTGCAGTGGGAGCGTCGCTCGTACTAGATCTGCATCTGGGGAAGTGGGTGGCATTTGAGATGGTGGTCCGCGGTTGACAGAGCCGGCGTTTGGCGGAGTAAGCCCAAAAGGCAAGGCGGCTGGCGGACCTATATGTCGCATAAGAACCACTATGGAGCGAAACAATTGGCTTCTGAGGTGATTGGACGTACTCTCAGTCGTGGGTCTACACTGGTATCGTGACAGAGCTTTTTTGACCTTTCTGGAGCTTAGAGGTCGCCCGATGTATCCAATGAGAGCAGATGAGACATCGGCCTCGCCACGTCGAATGGCGCTGTCCATGGTAGTCCATGCTTCCTGCGAATAGTTTTTTCTGAGGTTCCAAGCCTTGAAATGCGTTTCGTACTGCCATTTGCTGTGTGTATGAGAACCAAATTAGCATTGGTCGAAGTAACTTTCCATGATAGCGTCAAGTAGACTGATACAGCAGTAAGGAAGAGAGACTCACGTTGCAGAGAACCCATGCGTCCTGCTCATAAACATCTGCACCTCTTTCTGGGTCCGGTTTTCCTGACAATACATCCTTGTGATCGCTGCGCGATGTACTTCCCACTCCGCCTCGGCGATGCGTTTTGTTGTCGGTGCCATGGTGTGACAGAATGGTTGACGTAGGATGGCAAGGCAGGGTGTTGAGGCGGCGGATTTGATGTGCTGGTGTTGGTTGTGCTTGAATGGGAGGAAGAGGGGATCCTGACTCGACCTAACCCGAATGCCTGGCTGGGAAGGGCGGGAGCTGCAATTAATAGCACTCCGGAAGCGCACCGAATGACCTCTGTAAGAACGAGGCTGGCGTCTACACGGCTTGGCCAACATGCCACGTCGTTTCTGCCTCGAGAGCGTATGTACCCGACCAGATTCTGGCTCTGGCCTCTGCCCGCCCGCCCAAATTCTGCCTGGCCAGATTCTGGTCGCCTGAGTGTGAGGCGGGCGCGGACCATTCTGCAGAACCCCTGCTCATGCATTCACTGTCCAGGGGCTTGGTTGGTGCGTCCAGATTCTGGCTGCACGCTCCTCCGTCTGGCTTGCGCCTGTGAAATTCTGGAGGGTCGCGGTCATTGGCTGTTGTCCCTCCCCAGAATCTGGATGACAAAGGCCAGCGGTTCGCCTCCAGCGTCTTTGATTCGCTGTGGCAGGAGCTGGCAGAACCTGGTGTTAGTCCGATTTCTGGTGAAGCTGTCTGGCGACGACACCATGTATTGAGGGATTTCGTATTAGACATTACCTGGCCCAGAATTAAGCATTAATCGTGTCTGTGAATGCAGTCCAGCTAATTTGGCAGGCCCATCTAGTGCAGGAGAGAGAATTCCGGCTTCCACAACTTGAATCCGATCACGAGGGGGGCAGTCAAGGAGTAATCACAAGCGCATGTAAGGCTTTGTTCGGCTTTGGTACTGCTTATATAAGTTTTCAAATGGCGCGGAAGCTGCAAAGGCATAGTGCGAAGACAGTGCATCTGACTAGAGCCAGAGGTCATTCCCACCTTGCTGTAAACGGTGCTAAGACTGTAGATAACTGTTGTAGGCTGGAAAATAAACAATGGGTTCTGGTGAAAAATAAATATGGTGAAGACCGAATCAGGCCCCTTGCTAGGCGCTTGTGGCGCAGTCGCGCGTCGAGGGAAAGTGACTTCCATTTTTTGATGCAGAGTCTTCCAGGGATGGAGGTCGTTTTCCCCGAACAGCTTTGCTACTGCCGGATCGGTAGTTGGCTCAGTGACTACCAGCGAATCCCTGGCCTCGTATGTTTTGGATTCTTAGTACCATTTC
This sequence comes from Microdochium bolleyi, assembly GCA_001566295.1. Lineage (NCBI taxonomy): Eukaryota > Fungi > Ascomycota > Sordariomycetes > Xylariales > Microdochiaceae > Microdochium > Microdochium bolleyi. The sequence goes on from KQ964271.1 coordinate 250,468, forward strand.
TTTTTGCTACTGCCGTTCTTCACATTTAACCCACCTGGACTTCGATGCTGTAAGACTTAGACATCGGCTTGTGATCATTCACGTCATGCTGATTGGAATATATAAAGACAGGGGGTAAAGTAAACGTACAAACTTACTAAAGGGCTGATAACGCGCTTTCTATTGATGTTACTAGAGGCTAGAGTAGCAAATTACATCCTTCGGACATCATGAGTAGCATCCGGCCATTGATTGTTGCGACCATACTCATATCAGCCGTCCAGTTAGCGACCTCTCATCTAGCCGGGGTCTGAACCCCTGCTCACAGCCAGCGCAGGCATTTATACCAGATGAAAAGGACGCACCTAATGTTGGACTAGGAAGTGTTAACAATTTCCACAATATACCTGTATTGAAGGAGGAGGTTATCCTAAGTACAGACGACCTGGCTGTAAGATCTGGCATAACAGCCCGCTTCGACTTCGATTCCTGTGCGTTGTATAAGATAAGCTCACCGGGATTTGATGGTTCTTCCTCGGCTGACGTCCGTTTACAGAAGTATGAATATTCAATCATGTATTTTTAAAGTAGTGGATGACGGAGCAACCCAAGCGAAGCCATGTCCGCGGCCTTTCACCCCTCTTTCTTCAATACCCAAAGGTGTGGGACAAGACACGGTCTACACGCACGCGCTGACGGGCCCGGCTAGCGGTGACGCTAGTGCTCGTGGTTGCCTTGGTGGCTATGGCGACCTCTGTCTCGGTCGAAGTGGTGCTTGTTATAACCTTGCTGGCTGTCGAGGCGCCAGTGACGACCTGCGTGGCGACGACGGCTGGGGATGTGACGGTCGCGACTGTGGTCGACGATGAGCCCGTCACGATGGTGAAATATGTCGATGTTGTGGGCTCCGTGATTGTCGTGGTCCCGGCCGCGGTCGTGACAGTCCAACACTTCGTCAACAACTACTGTCCGTCTCTTGGGTGTATCTCTTGGCAGAGACACCCATCTCGTGTCAATTAAGTAACTAGGTCAAGTAATGGGTAAGAATGAAAGTAAGATTGATCGCGGAAGTACAAAGTAATGTCTATCTAAGCTGTAGGAGATCCTCCGTCTATGTACCCTTTGTCCTTTATCGTAGCGACTGCCTTGTGTCGCAACATCGACGAGGTATCGTCGCTATCGCGACAGGACATGCCGCAGTGCCGATAGTGTTATGTCGGCCAGCCGACTGCCAAGCGTTGGCTGTTTACCTAATTCTAACTACCTAATGTGTCTGCCCCTAAGTTCCCTTCGCTGCCTGCCCGAGACTTGGCCTGGTCCTGCGGCCTCTGTTTGTGCAACACCCCCCCTCTGTTGTCCAAACCATCCTCTGTCGGTTCCTGGGTATTCAACCCTACTTTGTGTCGCCTGCAGCCTTGTAAGCAATATTGGCCAGGCCATTGACCCTGGCCGTTGCACATCCCTTTTTTCCAGCTTCTTACAAAGTCCAACATTAGTGTCTCCCCTTCTCTGCAAAGTAGTGTGGAAAGATGGACAAGATCTCCACGAGGCAATCTAGTCTCACGATTACGAACCTCGGACACAGCTGAAGCATTCCGTGTTCTCCACCTTTCCGCAGCTGGGATCAAAGACAGCCTTCTGCGGGTAAGGACAAATGATCCGATCCTGTGTGGTGCCCTCCTTGGTAGTGATCGAGGACAGGGTAGTGTCCGGCGCTGTGCCGTTCTCGACCCATGACTGCAGCTGTCCGAAGAGGCGGCTCGGCAGTCCGCTGGGCCCGCCGGAGCAGTGGCCGAGGCCCGGGATCTCGTAGTAGCGGTAAAAGTCGTCCATGTTTCCGACCTCGGCCTCGACTGCCTTGTAGTAGTGCTCGGAGCCCTGCGGGGGAATGATGGTATCGGCCTAGATTTATGCGAGATGAGGTTAGCTAGTGGACATGACTGGGTAGAATGTCGGTGCGTAGAGGTTCGCCGACTCCAGACTTACCAGGCCATGGAATGAAATAATCTTGCCGCCTCTCTCGCGGAAGACCGACAAGTCTGCGTCACTAGTTCCGATGATGGAGTCGTACATGGAGACGCTCAGGTGAGAGATCCGGTCGAACTCTTTCCGGGTAAGGTTCTGCAGATCGAGTTCAGCATTGCGAGCCACGAAGAACTTTATCCACTCGACAGGAAGCCCGACGGGTATCGCAGCACATGCGGTGGCGTTGCAGGTGGAAGCAGCGACGGGAAATCCAGCGGGTGTCAAAGGCGAAGTTCCCGTGATATCAGTCCCAGGAAGGAGGCCGAACCATGTCTGCTTTCCCGCGGCGGTCCTCATTCCGTTCCAGGTGGCATTTGCCACTGTGGCGGCGGCTTCGGTGATCGCCTTGGTGCTGTTTGTCTGGGCGCACTGGATCGTGGTGCCGACCTTGGTGAACGGATCGAACTTCTTGAGACACGCGACAGGCTCCCCGATGATTCCATCCTCGACGCCATCGAGACCGTCGCAGGCAGCGACAGCAGCGGCAGTCAGCGCATCGAGCTCGCAAGGAAAAGGAACGTAGCCCAGCTCGCTCATGATCTGCTGCGGCCACTGCATGGATGGGAATATCTCGCCCCAGTTGATTGCAGGAGCGCCGGCGTCGATCCCGTCGTAGGCATCTGGGTACCGCTGGGCAAGCATCATGCCCTGGCGGCCACCTTGAGAGCAGCCGCTCCAGTAGGAGAACTCGGGTCCTGATCCATAAAACTGTTTGATGACAGCCTTGGACAGTACCGCTTGATCGTTGAGCGAGACCGATGCGAGGTTGTTCAGATTGTACAGGTTGGGGTTTCCAGGACTCAGTGTGGCCCACGGTTCAGCGAAATGACTGCCGAGGGTCAATCCCGCGTCGGTGGAAGAGGTCGCAAAGCCGTTCGCCAAGGCGCCGTACATGTTGCTGTACGTGACAAGGAAACGGCCTGCGACCCATCCACCGCCACCAGCTGCCTGAAAGCGATGGTTCCAGTTGCTGAGCGGGAGCCATGCCTCGACATTGATGCGGTCGCCCTGCCCGGCATGGGTGTATGTGACGGTGACGTTGCAGAAGCTAGCGTTCTTCAGCTCGATGGTCGGCGCGGTGGGATGGAAGGCCCCGACGCTCAACTCTGTGACGTTGGTGAGCACCTGGGCTGAGACACCGAGGATGTCGGCGCCCGCGAGGGTGAGGTCGGCGAAGTTGCCGGGGACACACGCGCTGGAAAGCGAAGGTGTAGCCATGACGGAGACCGGTAGGTGTTGCGTGGTGTTAGGAGGGAGTTTTGTGTGAAGACAGATGGAGGCGATGGTTCTATAATTCATCCAGACAATGACGACGGAGGCTGATGCTGAAGTTATATACTAAGAGTGCCAACAGCAAGTGCCCCTTTAGTGTCGGGGCAGGACTGCAATATCCGGCATAACTCAGGTACAAGACTGGTGGACTTGGTCGTAAACGAACCCAAGGCTGTAGCAGGCTATGCTGAGTGCTCGCATTGCCAAACGTATCACTCGTCGCGACGCTAGCGTAATTACCAGACTGAGTTGACCCGCATATTCGTATAGCTCTCGTTCCGGAGCGCATTCTAGTGGTTCAATTGTGGGCACGGGACAGGCCTCCAGCCCTTCGTACACTCTGAACGAGGGTCCCATATTTACCCTGGTCACAGAGCTCGGACCGCTACATGGCAATTCCGTTACGTGGATTTCATGATGATGGACATTTATTGTCTCGCTTCCAGAACGCTACCTGTTCTGGCAGCCACTCTTTGAAGAATCATCCTTGCACTGCCTGCAGGATCGGTTCCAGCATTGGATTCCAGTAAGAGCCTAGATAACGATTGATGGACTCGATGAGGTGGCGCCCCGCGTTTCCATAATCCCAGTAACCCCTTGCATTATGCACGATGAGTCCGAAACCGGCCAGGATGACGAGCGCCTCAGGCCTTCGCTGGCTGATGAGATCTGAGAACTCGACGGGCAGCATCACTAACCATCTCTGTACAAAGGCAGATTGCTCAAAGTGCTGCGTGGTCAGGCTGGCTTGATCGTCGGCCATTTGCTGCAGTAGCCTGACGGCACGTCCGCACGCGTCTCTGGCAGACTGATCCAGGTTGCTTTGTGTGACGAGCTGTAGGATCTTCGCAAAGTGACCGCGTGGCAGCGTGTCGCGAGCCCAGGAGGCCTCTTCTTCGGCCTGGCCGTCAGTGCTCTCGCCCATTTCAGCGGCGAGCTTGACACGGATCGGGCGCCACCACAGAGCCGTCACGGCTATGACGCCACGGCACAAGGCCAGAGAGCTGACGAGGCGGTCCAGAAGGCCCGGCAGCTCTCCGCGGAACGAGAGCGCGTCGAACGTGGCCTGCTGGGAGAGGAGCGAAGAGAAGAGATAGACCTGGAGGCAATTGTCCTCTGTAATGTTGTGCTGGACAAGGTTGAACTTGGTCAAGGCCCGAGTCTGGAGGTATACTGCTTCAGCGAGGAGATCCTTGCGCCGCTGGTGCTGCTGTTGCTCGTCGCCATCGTCCACCATGGTGCTTTTGTGCGCGGCGGAGAAGGCAAGAACCTGATCGAGGAGGTAGGGTGTGCTGTAGGCATATCTGGCCGCGAAATCGCAGAAACGCGCCCCGCGAGCTGAGTCCGGCGCGGCGCTTTGTTTGAAGCTGTTGAGGAAGTAATGGAGGAGCTCGAGGTGAGTTGCCGTAAAGAGCGCGCCGGGCGGGCCAGCGCTGTCCACACTGGCCGAAGTGGTCGGGCCAGTGTCGCTACCTGCGAAGCAGCTTCCCGATCGGCTGCTCGCGGACGGCGGCAGCAGAGCCGGGGAGCATGAAGCGCGCGGCACAGACAGCGGCGTTGTGTCGGCAAGGGAGCATGCGCGCGTGGCACCGACGCAGCGGCGGCAGCTGGGCAGGGTTTCGTCGCACTTGACGCGGCGCTGCTTGCACTGTCTGCAGCCGGTGCGCGACTTGTTGTGCTTGCGGCGCATCGCCGCGGCTCGCCGCGACTCGCCACACACTCGATACGGATGCGGTACGAACGGGGTGCGAACAGGGTGCGGACGGGGTGCATTCGTCTGTTGGTGGTGCCGGCAGGAGAGTCGAAGGGCGAGACACGAGAGAGGAGCGAGGCATCGCCCTTGGAGACGATCAAGTACGCGTGGGAACGACGGCGCGACCCGCTTGGCCGTATTCGACTCGATGCCATTGGCTCATCTGCATCATGCGAGCAGCCTTCACTTCAGCGGGGCCTAAATATATAAGGTTGGGTTTTCATGTCTGCCTAGTCCGGGTCCAGCAACAGTCGGGAGCCCCTGAAACCATGGGCTGTGCATGTGGGTGTAAGTCTCGAGGCGTCCACCGAGACCCTCTCCGCGAGGCGCGGGCAAGCTAGAGGCTCGCGAGAGCGACAGAGGCATATCCTGTCTTGTTCTTAAGACGGCTCCAAAAGTGCAATGATTTGAGCTCGTCAAAAAGCCATCACTATCCACGCTCACATTTTGCCCAATTCTCCCATCGGCATCGCCAACATCATCTGCCATACTCTTCTATTCTCGCTCCGTCGGTGCATCCCGCCTCGTCGAGCATCCTTCACTTCTCCGGTCTTGTCCCTCGCTTCCGTCGAAACGCCATGGCCCAACTCGAGCCCCTCAGCGGAGGATACTACCTCTGGACCTATGTTCCAAGCATCCCAGCCGCCGTCATTGCTGCTATCGTGTTTGCGCTTCTGACCCTGGCTTACGCCTGGCGGTTGTGCCAAACGCGCACCTGGTTCACGTTGCCGATGCTCATTGGCGGTCTGAGTATGTCTGACTGAAAACCCTCCCGCCCCATTTGGTCGTTGGATAGGCACGACCAAACACTTCCTCCGCCTCTTTCTGTCTTCGTACCGTGGCTTACAACATCTAACGCTGTTGCTCTCTTTGTAGTGGAAGTTGTCGGCTTCTCCGCACGCGTCGTGTGCCACAGCAACACAGGGAAACTGGTGCCGTACATTATACAAAACATGTTTATCCTCCTGCCCCCCGTCCTCTTTGCCGCCTCCATCTACATGATCCTCGGCCGCGTCATCCGGTCCGTCCACGGGGAGCCATACAGCATCGTACGGACAAAGTGGCTCACCAAGGCCTTTCTCGCTGGCGATTTCCTCTCCTTCGCGGTCCAAGGCAACGCTGCAGCCCTCACGGCGACGGGCTCCAACGCTGTGCTGGGCCAGTGGATCGTCGTAACCGGCCTCTTCATCCAGATCGCCGTCTTTGGTTTCTTCGTCGTCGTAGCCGCCGTCTTCCACTATCGCTACCAGAAATACCGCGCCAGCCCTGTCGACCGCGCCAAGAGCGGCTGGAAGAAGATCATGGCAATGCTCTACGCGGTGAGCGCCCTCATCATGATACGAAGCCTCTTCCGCGTCGTCGAATACGTCCTGGGGCCTCATGGTTATCCGCTGATGAACGAATGGACTCTCTACGTGTTTGACGCGAGTCTGATGGTCATCGTTATGCTCGTTTACTATGTCTATTGGCCTAGCAACATTGTGAGAGAAAACGACGGCCACCAGCAGATTGGGCTATACTCGACGCGCGAACGTGACAGCACCAAGGGGTTCGCTACTGTCTAAGGGGTCAAGATGAGAGCCTCACTCAAGACCCTGTCCACCCTCGACAAGTCTTGTATCTGCAGCAGAGCAGGCCGGAGGACACAGGCGATCGAAGGTCTCTGTATCGCAGCGTCAACCCCGTCTTGGAAGCCGTTTACGCACAGAGCACCATCACCATCAGTAACGGTAGCGGGTGTGGCGCCTGGGCAGGTGATTCCATTACATACGCCATCACATCAGCTCGTAGCAGCTTGTTATCTGGGATTTCGAAGTTGAATCCTGACAATAATCTGGTGGTGGTGGTGATGGAGGTGCGATTGATTAGAGGCGAGTCGCATTTTGGTGGATTGTGCGTCTTGCTCAGATAGAAAATACACCAATTGGAAGTGTGCTGCAGATCTTTCGAACTTGTGAAAATGGGGTGTCGAGTTACAATACAAGCTGCCCTTTACGGGAGTCTGCAACACAAGAGTTTCCAGTTAGAGTAAAAGGACTTTTCTCGAGGATGATGATTACCCTCATCCTGCCGTCCATCGAGCCATCACACGTGCCTTCGTGGAATGTCAGACGACAGTCTCACTTCCAACGGCATTGGGGCTTTTGAAACGGGACCAGGCGACAATCAATCAACGATCTCAACAAGAGCGCACGGCCAGCAGTCCGTTGCTCTGGCCCCTAATCTGGCAGTCTTGGCGCGAGCATGGAACCGCAATGCGATCAGGGCTCTGGCTCCAACCCCACTTGTAGCCGTCCCAGGCTGCGACTTTCAACCAGGCGTCAGACCTGAACGAGCCCTCGTACCTAAACGAGCACCGCCATCCGCACTGACTCGGCCGGCTACCTCCACTAAGGGGCCGCAGTCTAGCGCAGCTAGCGTTGTGGCAGATGGGTGCTGTATGCTACGAGACGCTTTTATTAACGCTGCCAACCATCTACCATGGTGCTCTCCTTCCTTTGGCACTTGACCTCTATTGCGTTCTCATCTCCCTTGCCGTCATCGTCATCTCTGTGACGACTCCCTAGCCTGCGGCCCTGCCAACCACTTGACGACCCGTCGCAGATTCGACTCGCATCTTGATGCATCCAACCCAAACTCCCACCAAAGCTTCGTCTGGCAGCGGCCTCACCTGGATGCACGAGTCACCTCCTCCTTACTACGAGCTTGAAGCGACCAGCTCGTTGCTGTCTACCAAGGCAGTCCTAACTTGTGAGCCACTTCCGAGAGCCCTCGCTGTCCTCATCGGTCCATTCATCGAACTATATTAAACGCAACTGTCTCTTACAGCCGATGGCAGACTCGACATCAACCTCTCTTCCTCCAATGCAGCCAAGCTTCGCAGCCTCATTCCCGATCCTCCACCCAAGTCTCCACGTCACCAGCCCGCCAGTCGGCCGTACTTGCAGGACAAAACGGCACCATGTCCCAGCCTCAACATTGTCATACATGTCGTCGGAAGCAGAGGTCCGTTAAACCGGCCCCTTCCCGCTTACGCGTCCACGCGATGACGGCCAAACTGCTGACCTAGAATGCTTGCCTTCGTGTAGGTGACGTCCAGCCATTCATCGCCTATGGCACCGCCTTACAGCGCTGCGGCCACAGGGTCCGACTAGCCACTCATGGGTGCTTCGATAAGTTCGTGCGAGATTCTGGGCTCGAGTTTTACGATATCGGCGGCGACCCGACTGATCTCATGGCTGTGAGTAGCATCGGCGCGTGTCTCTTCGCATCCTCTCAAGCCTCGCTAGGTCAAGTCGCCTCAGCCCGAGCAAGCTTGGCTTGGCTTCTCGGTCATGTTCCTAATGCTAATCACTTGTTTGCCCCAACAGTACATGGTCAAGAACCCGAGCCTTATGCCGTCCTTCGAGTCCGTACGCGGAGGCGATATTGGCCGGAAGCGCAAGATGATGACCGAGATGCTGCAGGGCTGCTGGGACTCGTGTGTCGAGCCCGACGCGATCACCGGCGCCCCGTTTGTCGCCGACGCCATCGTCGCTAACCCGCCGAGCTTTGCCCACGTCCACTGCGCCCAGGCCCTGGGCGTCCCTGCGCACATCATGTTCACCATGCCGTGGAGCGCGACGCGCGCCTTCCCGCATCCGCTGGTCAAGATGAGCGGCGAGAGGGGCGCGGGGTCTATCGACCCGGGCGTTGCAAACTGGCTGTCGTACGGCCTGGTGGACCTCATGACGTGGCAAGGGTGTGATACTCTCCCCTTTTTCTTTTCGCATGGCGACTTTCTTGATGCTGATGAAACGAAAAAACAGGCTCGGCGATGTGATCAACGGCTGGCGCAAAAAGGTCCTCGAGCTTGATGCAGTGCCCAACACCATGGGTCCGTTCCTCGTCAACCATCTCAAGATTCCGCATACATACTGCTGGTCTCCCGCCTTAGTGGCCAAGCCCAGCGACTGGGGAGAGGAGCTCGGTAGGTTGCTATTTCACACCCGGACGCAAACGTTGCTAGCGTTCGCAGAATATTGGTTGCTCCAACTCAAGCCGTCTCCTTGTTCACTAACTGGAATGTGATCCCTTGGCTCCAGATGTCTGCGGCTTCTTCATTCGCGACGAGCCTGACTACGACCCGCCCGCGGACCTCGCCGATTTCCTTGCCGCAGGACAACCACCCGTATACGTCGGATTCGGCAGTATCGTGCTCGAGGACCCGGAGCGCTTGCACGCCGCGATAGTAGAGGCGGCGCGGGTTAGCGGGGTGCGGCTCATCATCTCGCGGGGCTGGAGCAAGCTCGGGGGTGACAGGATCGGCGACAAGAACATTTATTATCTCGGAGACTGCCCGCACGGTGAGTGGAACTATTCTGGGTCGTGGGTTCTTCAAGGCTTATTAATGACACCTGGACCTGCCAGAGTGGTTGTTCAAACAGGTCGTAGCGGTTATCCACCATGGAGGAGCAGGCACGACGGCGTGCGGGCTCATCAACGCCAAGCCAACCCTCATCGTGCCGTTCTTTGGCGAGTAGGCAGATTCCCTTCTCCCTCTCGTATCTCTCCTTGGGTATCACATACTGACGTATGCCTGATACAGCCAGCCATTCTGGGGCAAAGTCGTGGCCAGCGCTGGCGCTGGCCCGGCTCCCATCCCGCAAAGAGAAGTGAGCGCAGACAACCTGACGCAGGCCATCAGGTTCCTCACCTCGGCCAGCGCGTCCGAGGCTGCGCAGGGAATCGCGCACAAGATGCGCCAGGAGTGTGGCGTCCAGGCCGCGGTCGCGTCGCTCCACCGCCACCTGCCCCTCGACGCAATGGCCTGCCAGATCCTCCCGGGGCAGGTCGCACGGTGGGTCATCGGCAAGAAGGCGAATCGTGTCAGGCTTTCGGATCAGGCTGTTGCAGTTTTGGTTGCGAGCGGGCTGGTCAAGCTAGACGATCTGAAAGCGTAGGTTTTTCCCCGTTATGTTTGTACCACCATCAGCGTTTCGAGCTCTTGCTAACTATGAGAGGACAGGCTCCGCGTCAAGGAGTTCGACACGGACGTCAAGCGTTGGGATCCAATCTCTGGCGGCGCGGCCTCGACGCTCGGGATGCTGACCGACCTCACGGTCTCCTTGGGCGATATCTTCGTCGACCCTTACAAGGCTTACAAGGAGCGCGCTGCTGCTCCGGATAACAACTCTGCGGCGGCGGCCGGCCGAGCGGCAGTAGCTGTGGGCGGCGGGGTCGTCAAGGTGTACGGTGTGGTGCTTCAGGGCGTATTCGTCGACGGGCCGGTCGCCATGGCAGAGGGCATGAGAAACGTACCGAGGCTTTACGGCGAGGAGGTAAAGGAACAAGGCAAGGTGACGGACTGGAAGAGCGGCGGTGCAGTTGCTGCCAAGGTTGGTTGTCCCACGGGCGGGTTGAGCGGAGGAGAAAACCAAGGATTTGCTGACCGCGACTGCCACAGAACTTCGGATCCGGATTCTACCGCGGGATAACAGGGTTCGCCATACAGCCATGGCAGGGCGCCAAGCAGGAAGGCTTTGTAGGCTTCCTCAAGGGTGCTGGGAAGGGCACAATCGGCCTCGTAACCAAGCCCACCACAGGTAAGTGTCAATGAGACCCTGTATACACCACCCCAACTTACTACCTGAACTACGGTACAACCACACGAGATGAGCATTACTGACTGCTCTTATGGAAAGCGGTACTCGGTCTGGTGGGATATCCAGCCCTCGGGATTCATAAGTCACTGACGGCCAAGAAGGGGAGGGACCAAGCGGTGTTGAGATCCAAGGGAGCTCAGGTCGATGCCGCAGCATCGCAGATGCACGCCCTTCAAGATGGGCAATTACGGTACATTACTACGCGATTTCGACAGCTATACTCGGGGGCCTGATATTTGACATGAGGCGTCATCAATGAATACGACTTTGCTGCGATGGCCTGCATGTCCATACCCAATTCGGAGATTAGATCCCCTGATCTGAGCCGACCACAGACTGGCGCTAGAAGAGACGCGAAGTTTTCATTCAGACTGGAAAACTGGCACAGAAGCCCCATCTCGAAGAATACAACACGTAACCTCCTCGTTCCTGTCATGTGGGTCATCAGCAATGGGCGATGCCGTTGCTGATAGTGCAGTACTCGCAGCGCGTCAAAGCCTTACACCTTGCACCTATCGCGAGGCATCGCGGCCTACCTGATGCTGCGGATATGTAGGCTGCTTGTGCTGATGAATCATAGATGGAGCCTGGCAACTTTGTCCCGGCCGATCTTCTCCGCTGTTGGTCGTGGGTGCCCATGAGTACATTGCGATAAGGAACAAGGCAAATAAGCGGACTGCCTTCACTTGCTATGGGATTGTTACTTGTATATAGTGGGCAAAAACACGTAGTCCATACTTCATACGTCCTCCAAGTCTTCCTATGCAGATGGGGGACAGTGACATTGAGCAGGCAAGCCACGTAGTGGTGCGCCCCTGGTACCGCTGAGTCAGTATTCATAGCTCTTTCAGAGCATACGAACCGAGTTTGAAGTGCTTGCAGTCATTCTTTTAGACCCTTTTCTCAAGACGGACGACTATCAATTACCACTGATGAAATCACATGTTCCAAGCTCTGTCGAGCGCAGGAACGTTACTTGCACGAAACGATACAGATACTGTTGTGAAGTGCAACTTTCCCGTCTGTGAACCAATCTGTCGCATGCATGTAAACAGCGATGACAAGACCTTGCCTACCCCCCCCCCGCGCTAAACAGCCTTGCCGCTGCCGCACCGCGTGTGACCACCTTCTCCGCGACCGAGAGACACCTACCCGTCCTCAGTCCTGGACCGCCAGCAGCTCCAAAGAACACCGCCTACATGCCAGCCTTGCTGATGGTACACTTGGTTGTTTGGATCTCTGCTCTTTCCGGCTGGATCAGTTTAGTATCGCGAGCCAGGATGGTCAGTGCCTCAGAGCATGGCAACGCCTCGTTATCATCCATGGGCGAGGTTGTTAGACATGGCTTGGCTGATGGACTGCTCCGGCTGCAGATTGTACTTCTCTGTTTTGCCTCGAAATGCGTAGTTTTGTGATTTTCTCCCATGGCCAATAGAGCGAGGGGCGCTCCCATTCGATGCTCTTTGCTGCTCCCGTGCCGACGCAAAAGATAATCTTTGTGAAGATGTCAACAGATAAGGCGAGGCCAGACAGCAGGCAAAGACAGGCAGCGCAAGAGCGATACGGCGATCTAGACACTAAAAGATGAGACATGTACCATCAAGCTGAACCCGAAGAACCGGCCAGCCCTACCTAGCGAATGACACTCCCCGATAGGGGGTCCGACTTGAGACATTGATCTGGCTGGGCTGAGCTGAAAAGGATGTAATGGCACGCACGATAATCTCCGAGGGGCTGCTCCCTTCGGTCACCTGACGACGTTTGAACGCGCCTGTGTCTCGTGGCGTTTCCCTTGCTGCCGAGATTTGTGATGCCCCTCGCGGAATAATGCCTTGACAGACATGCAACATCTTGAGCATCAACAGTGGCTGAGACTGGCACACCTTCGCGCAAGTCAGACTACCGAATAAAGCTGGAATTTCCCAAATTGAGTCGTTCATGGCAAGCACCAAGGGGTGCTTGAGGCGGGTGAACAATCGTCTCTGACCGGTCTAAACAAGCATCCCTTCCGGATTCTTTGCCCCTTAAGAAGGTGGCTGCACGTCAATGGACTTTCTGACTCGAGCACAAGCCCGCTGGAGCGCAGGAGTTTGAGTGCGTCCGGGCTGTACTCGTAGAGTCTGTTGGAGGCCGGGTCTCAGGGCCAAGAATGAACCAGGTGCTTGAGGGAAGCAACATGACCGCGTCGCATGTATATATCTACTCCCTCGTGCTGGCCGCTCACAAGCTCTGGAAGGCTACATCCGCGGAAAGAGCCATTATTCACGCAATACACACGGCCACAAAGTCAAGATGGGCCAGGAGACGAGCTGCCTCTTGCCTGAGGTAGGCACCTGCACCGCGGCACCATACGCCCTGTATACCAACCCCGTCCTGCCCAGCACTGCCGGGCGGCAATGCCCACTGCCCGGCTTCATCTCGTCTAACTCTGTCGCGTACTACCTCCCAGTCCCCGCGACAGTATGCGGGGGCGGCTGCTGCGGCAACTGCAAGGCCTACATCGCACAAGTGTCGACCTTCGCCAACTTTGCCGCCGTGACCTGCTACTACTACTCCACGCAGCTGACGTCTCCGACCACGACGAGCCTCTGCGCCACCAATTTCGATCTGTACGACGACCAGTACGTCTACTACCGCGACGACGTCCAGGGCTGCTTCGCGAGCTCGTCCACCGCGGCCGAGCGTTTCTGCAGCTACGCCCTGAGCCGGCCCGGCCCGACCGCCACGTCGCTCATGACGAGCAGCTACTGCACGCCTCCGGCCCGGCCACGACCTGCCGGCGGCGGTGGCGGGCAGCAGCTGCCGCAGGAGACCGCGGGACTGGCATTCCCCATCCTGGGCGTGCAAGCCCCCGATGACGGACAAGCAGCAGCAGCAGCAATGCCTATCCCCCAACCCCTTGCCGTCGCCACCGCCGCGGGCGCTGCAGGGATCACCCCTTTCCCCGCACCGATGCCGACGGGCAGACCACCCCGTGGGGGCCCCGAGCTCGATCCTGAGTCCGAGCTCAAAGGGGTGCCGCAGCTGGGCGCCCGCGCAGCCTCGGCGCCGCCGCCGGCGTGTCTCGACACGGTCGCCTTCCCGCGCTGGAACGTGGCCTCGGCGTGCAGCTGCCTGCTCACGCCGTACTCGGCGACCGCGACGCGGACGGTGCTCACGTCGGTGCAGAAGTCGCCCGTGCCGACGTTCCGGCCGCGCGTCGGGGTCGACGGCGACACCTCCGTCATGGGCAAGCAGTTCCTGCTGCTCAGCCGAAACGTGACGGACGTCCAGGGCAATGTGCGGCGGGCGCTGATATACAGCAGGCGCAGGAGTGACAGGGCTGCCAGGGTAGCCCGGGCGGATGAGGGAGAAGAGGATGAGGAAGACGAAGAGCACGAGGAGCACGAGGGGGAGGAGGAGGATGGCCTTGGTGATGGGGACGACTACGATGACGAAGATGAGGATGATGTGGATGATACTGGACACGGCGCGAGGAGCGCACCCAGCGAGCGCGCGGTCGGCCAGGGCGTGGCCATGCACGTCAACTCCGAGGGCCGGCTGTTCATTGTGAGCCAGAAGCTCAACTACCTGAGGCCGTACGGGCAGATCACGCTGCTCAAGATGGCCGGCGGGCAGACGGTGCTGGGGCAGCACGCCAAGGGCACAGGGTCCTCGCCGGACCCGGACGCGCTGTACGACTGCGTCGCGCCGCAGCAGGAGGACGGCCGGGCGCTGCAGTGCAAGCTGCGCGACGGGTCCCTCGCCGTGTTCTCCGAGGTGAGGATCCCGGGCCCCAAGAAGAAGAACCGGCCACACGTCTATGCTATTGCTGTGGGCCGGTCGCGGGTCAAGGGGGCAAGGACTCTGACGCTCCGTGTTAGCCGGAGGGGGACGGTGCTTGTGGGATGCGGGTCGGGGTAGAAATGGTGTTTTATTGTTGCAGGCTGTCGGGCGTAAGGAGTCTTGTTTTCTTGGGAAAGATGCTCGAGCTCTTTTTAGCGGAATGCTGCAGAATCTAGATTCTGCTTCAGTGTGGAGAGAGTGTTCGCGAATCCCATTGTCGGCCTCCGAGAGAGCAGAACACGTGCCATCCGTCCCCGTGCTTTGCGGACTGCTGCACTGAGTCGCTGCCGCGGGCGCACCGCCCACATCGGGGAGGATTCTCATCAAACCACGAGTGCATCGAACGCACGCTGCGAATCCTGGGTCATTCATACCGGCTGCAATTTTCGTGGCGTTCCTGAATGAAGGCCATGCGACGAGAATGGAGGCGTCCATGTAAGCGTGTGAGAGATCCTTCGACCGGACTACCTGCCTATACGAGCGCCGACACGAAAAGGCTTGGCACTATAAAGTCATCTTATTGGAAAAGGGGAACGGCGGAGAGGTTAGTCAGAGTGCTGCTGCCTCTTCTAGGCCCCCATCGTCCGATGCTACATAATCCAGGGGCCTGCATGTGCTAGGACCAACAAGAGGTGTGCGGGCTCAGCTATCACTCAAATAGGACTTCAGTCTCGTGGCAAGCAGCCTGGTGCCTGGTTTAGAGAAGACTTCAGCTCGCCCAACGGGAAATAATGCTCAAGTGAGGTTAAGTCCGAGAGCCGTGACCCTGTCGTTGCATTAGCCTGACTCCGAGTACATCCATAGCTTACCTTTGTTGCCTTTTGTTGGTGAGAAGAGCGTCGCATACAGGTTGGTCCAGTGTCTTGGCAGTCGGTCGTGATTTGTCACCGTAGTCTGACATACAACAGCGCTGCATACAGCTTACCGAGCGGGGACGTGGTTGGACCCCGGCGGCAAAGTAAGCCTCGCCGGGTTGTCCCGCGGTCGACCGGGAATAGGGTACACTTGGCTCCCGGGGTATTGCTCTCTGCTCTGCGGGCGTGCGGCCCCTGCCTGCATTGGAATGTTGCACTTGCCAGCCCCTGTTCCCTCTATCGTGGACTCGTATGTGTCGTATAGGGCAACCACTCAGGAGCAACGGTAATTAATCATGAAGACAGCCGGGGTGAGTTCCGTGGTCTAGATCCAAGCAACTCACAAGGGGCAACGCTATGCCTCTAAGCTGCCAAGACCAGCAGGGCTGCTGCACAATAGCGCAGCTCGGTTGTTGGCCGTAACACTGCGACATATGTCTACCAACTTCTGTGAGAACTGGGGATATGGCGGCAAGAACCATCTCAACAGATGCTGACAGCATCGAGCTTGGGGGCCAAAGACCTAGAGTTGCAGCTCCCACAAGCCACCGACTGAACTGTGACCGTAGTTCCTTAGTCTGTCAGCGTCGCAACCTCGGGATTCTGTAAGCTGTTCTCCAAAGGAAAGCCCGAAGGACCACGCCGAGTAGATTCACGTCTGCGGGAACGATCATGTCGCCAAGCTTTCCAAGACATCGTGAAGATGCTTATGCGATACCAGCGTTCAGAAACAATATAAAAGACCTCGACGATCGTCTCTAGAATGACCACAAATCTCAACATCACCAACCTCTGCACCCCAGCTCCGTCCGACACTATAATCCTCGCGTCTAATCACTGAAATCACTTCCCGTCACCATGGTCGCTACCACTATCCTCAACGGCCTTGTCGCCGCTCTGGCCATGGGCTCGAGCGTCTCTGCCCTCCCCTCCTCCCGGCGCGACGATGCTAGTGCCTCTGACACCACCACAGTCCACTACCACGGTGTCGATTATGAGGTCGGCTTCGACCCTGCCGGCGCGGCCACGATCTTCGCCAACTCCGCCGCGCCCACAGGCCCGATCCAGGCTGTCAGCCCAGCGGACTTTGCCGGCGTCATGGGCGTCAGCAACGCTGCCGAGGCCGTCAACTTCTTCGTCGGCTCCGAGCCCCAGTCCGGCGCCGCTGCTGCTGCTGACAAGCGTGCCGTTGTGGACTCGTTCCGCAACACCAACTCCGACTTCCCGTACAGAACCATTGGGCGTTTCACTTGGCCCGAGGGCATTGTATGCTCAGGCACACTTGGTTCGTAGACTTCAGGAGCAGCAAGTATAGAGAGCCCGGTTCCACTAACTTGACCTCACACAGTTGGACCTCGTCTCGTCCTGACAGCAGCTCACTGTATCCCGTACGTTTCCCCTGGTCCACACTCCGCGTTCTTTCCATTCATAGTACGCTCAGCTAACCACCCTGATACAGCGAGGACAACCACGCCATCTCCTTCAGCCCGTTCTACAACGACGGCAACGACAGCATGTTTGGCACTTACTGGCCGACACACTACTTCAAGATCTCGCGCGGCGAGGGCGACTGCGGGCTCAAGACCGATTGGGCCATCGTCATTCTCGGCGACCGCGTCGGCGACCGCCTGGGCTACCTCGGCGCCCGTACGCCCGCGGACGACATGAAGAACTGGCCGTTTGTCCACACCTGTGGCTATCCCGCTGCCAAGGTGAGCTCCTTCCCCCGTCTAGCCCAAGCCTCCCCTACCTTCTCTCTGCACCTATGCCCCCTCTTCTCTTCTCTTCCGGATCTGAGCCTAACCTTCGACTCCCGACAGGACAACGCACGGAACCAGTACTGCCACAACGACTCGACTATGGACCGCTACGGCGGCTGCGGCGCCGACGGCCCGGCCTGGACCAACGCCGCCGTCACGGGCGGCCAGAGTGGCTCTTCCATGTGGGCGCCCTGGGGCTTTACTCCTTACCACGTCTTTGGCGTCGCATCCGTCGCGTACTTCTCGGGCGGCCAGCACGTCGGCTCGGGCTGGGCGGCAGGCCAGGAGATCGTCGACGCCGTGGGCAGGCTACGCAACGAGTTCCAGTAGATTTTCTCTTCAAAACATAGAGGGAAGGAGACAGTAGGGATCGGGGAGGATTGGGGAAGTGAAACACGGTCGCTATAGTTTCTGACACAGTCCTTGGCTCGGTGTAGAGGATACATGAGGAGACACGATCCAGGCCTGGCTACAAATCACTTATAACTTCTCAGCGTATATATTAGCACACAAGATTAGCTCCTGAATATATGGAGGCCTACTCAGAACACAATGTCTGTCAAAGCTGCTGGGCATTGTACGGTCACTAAGACGATGCCTGCCCTCGAGTCCTGATGTCCTGTCTGTTCGAGGGTGACGTGGAACAATCTCACAACTCGGCTAGGCACTTGCTGGAACGTTGTCAATGTTGATATGCGAATGATGAATGTGTGACTTGCATCAAGCCACTGACTGCCGTTTTGAAGGCGAGATAGCCCTACGCGATAAGTCTTGATTCTTTAGCATGCTAAAGCATGTTGGATGGCGATATGCTTCTGTCGACCTCGTCCAAGCCAAATGTCGTTCAAAGTGCATGATAGCGGCCCAGAATCGCAGCGTTACGTGACCAGGTTGATGCAAATGACTGAGACGGTACAGCGGCATTCATACCGTATTGTACTGAAGACTAGTCGCGTCTAAACTTTGCGCGTGCTAAACACCACTGCACGCTCGTACTGCCTCTTCGCGGAGTCGGACGCATTAGCGCCAGCCACCCCCCGCACGCAGAGACAATAAGCTGAGAAACATACTTCGAACTTGCTTGAGTGGCTGGGAAGCAGGCGGTTCAACTGGATTGTCGTGCTGAGGCGGGGGACTTTGCGACTATTTAAGAGCAGCTGCGTCGCGCCCGCACCCTCCCGCTGCTCACAAATCTGTAGAGGTCCATCGCCATAACCACTTCGAATCCGCGCCACACTTACACTCGAGAGACACAAGTAAACCATCTTGCCCAAAACACAATAATACTCCCACACACACACACAATGTCCAAAGAAGCCCAGTTCTTCAACTACCCCGGCACCGAGTCCAACGCGCAGCTCTACCACTACTCGCAGGCGCTGCGCGTCGGCAACACCCTACGCACCTCGGGCCAGGGCGGATGGGACGCGAGCGGCGCCCTCGCGGCAGACCCCAAGGCGCAGATTGACCAGGCGCTGCAGAATGTGCTCGCGGCCCTGCGCGCCGCCGAGCCCGCCGCGACGTGGCGCAACGTGGTCTCGGTGCGCAGCTACCACACCGACCTCGCGACCACGTTCGAGATGATGCCCGCCGCGTTCAAGGCGCTGGACCCGGACCACAGGCCGCTCTGGACGTGTGTCGAGATCAGGAGGCTCGCGCTGGAGGAGATGACGGTGGAGATCGAGGTTGAGGCGTTGTTGTAATTGGGATGCAGGGCTCTGGGAGTGCGAATAGTGTTAAATCTGGGTCTTGCGAAATACACTGAACTCCGGCCTGTACGTCAAGCTTTCTAGCAATAAGTCTGTACTCGACAACACCTTCAAGATTTCGAAATTGAGCAAGATAATCATGTGACATTGACCAGACATCAGGGCCGGAACAAAATTGCAACTTGTCTGCCTTCGATTCAAGACAAAAGGGACTTCGTGCCTTACTTCCAAGAAGAGTCAGGGTTGCTATTCAACGAAATGGGACATATAATCAAATGCTCCTTCTTGCGCAGCCGTCTCGCATTGACTCGTCATGCTGGCTAGAGGTCACCCAGTGCTCTTCATTCTAGGGTTGCCGGATCTCACTGTGCCTGTTCCACTTCGGGCGCATCTAGAGGAGAGACGCTGTTTGTACAACACCACGTGAACTTCTGGAGACCATGTGAAGAGTTCTCCCATCCAGCCCGGCCCAAGGCCCTACGCCGTGCTGATTTATCTGAGACATCAGGTACACTAGCTGGAGGTCGACTCCATGGATTTCCGAACATGCGGACATAGCACGAGAGCCATACAATTTTTTTCTGAGACGCTTCAAGCAAACACTTTCTTATGACGATACGTACATCTTATTCTTCAATCCATGGTGCATGCCACTGAGCCATGCCGCCAAAAGATATCGTGTCTGGCAATTCCCATCGCGAACTCACTGTGATTGGAACCCGTTTAGACCCAACCATCGCGTGGCATTGTGGAGTGCGGCGCGTCCGCTTCGTGTCTCACATTTGACTTTGGCCATGCCAGACTCGCCACGCTGTCAGCGCTAGAAGGCTAAGCTAGATCCTACCTGCTCATTCCATCGGAAGGCTCGAGTGCGGAGAGGGCCTAGAACGGACAGGCTGTGCTGAAGAAACTCTGCTCGCGAGTGAGCGTCAAGCTTTCGGCCCGGCGACGGCAATGCACACGTGGTGGAGGCAGCACTGCATAAAGCTGCTACGAACCGGCTTTATCTTGGACCCGATTCCGTGGCGTGTGTCTCTTCTCATTCACTGGCAGGGTATCGTCATTGCATAGTCCCTCCGAGTACCTCAACCTCACCAGCAATGCATTTCCAGCTATCCCATACCCGGGCAATCGCCGCCACCTTGCTCCTTGCCCTCTCCTCTCTCCCTCTTTCAGCTTCCGCCGAAGACACAGCGTCATCCGCAGCCAAGACCCCGTGGCAGCCCGCCCTCGGCACGCCCTGGCAGATCATCCTGGGCGGAAAGATCAACCCGTCCTCGCCGTACCTCAAGACCGTACCCGTGATCGACGGCGACCTCTTCGCCAATACCAAGGACGGGACCGACGCGGCCACCATTTTCGGTGCGCTGCGCCGGCAGAACAAGAAGATCATCTGCTACTTCAGCGCGGGGACGTACGAGCCGTACCGGCCGGACTCGAAGCAGTACGACAAGCGCGACCTGGGCGCGACGCTGCCCGAGTGGCCGGACGAGCGGTGGGTCGATATCCGTAGCGAGCGCGTGCGGACGATCATCAGGAAGAGGATCGAGCTGGCGGCGAAGATGGGGTGTGACGCGGTCGATCCGGATAACATGGACGGATATGTGAGTTGCAGAGTCACACGTTTCGACTGCACCACTGCTACCACAACGCTGCATACGCTAACATGTAGCATCACCTTCACCAGGCCAACCAGAAAGGCGGCGGCTTCACTCCGCCTCTGACCGAGCAGGACTCGATCGACCTGGTGCGCCTTATGTCGGCCCACGCCGCGTCTCTAGGCATGTCGATCGGGCTCAAGAACGCGCTGAGCATCATCCCGCGCGTCGTCGACGCCGTACAGTTTGCCGTCAACGAGGAGTGCGCCGCGTACAGCGAGTGCGCCGCCATGAAGCCCTTTCTCGACAAAGGGAAGCCCGTGTTCCACATCGAGTACCCCAAGCAGGCTGGTTCGGCTAAAGGGGTGACGCCCGCGAGCAGGCTGAAGAAGTGGTGCGATGGCGGCAAGGACGGGAGCGCGAAGAAGTTCTCGACGGTGGTCAAGACGTACGATCTGGATGCGTGGACGCAGACTTGCGATGGGAAAGTCTGGAAGTCTTGAGGATGTGAGAGGGCGCGATGGCAGTGTATGACAATCTAGCCGTAAGAAAACCCAGAAAGGATACCAGTCAACAGACTAAGGTGTCGCAATGGAAGCATCCCACATATTCCGAAAGAAGACCTATCTCGCTGTTGTTACCATCCTTTTGAATATGGAAACAGCGGCTAGTCTACTCTTCCGCCTTCCAGTGATACTGTGCTGCCGGATGGTCTGCTGGAGGCCTACTGATACCCTTCTTCCCATACAAGTTCTCGCGGTACGTGCCCCCATCCACCGTGTAGTCGTCCCAGAACAAGCCCCTGCGGCGCAACACCGGCAGCAGATCATCAATGACGTCCTCGAAGGTTCCCGGCATGAGCGTGTAGGCCAGGTTGAAGCCGTCGACATCCGCCTCGGCCACCCAGCGCTCCATCTCGTCCGCGACATGCTCCGGCGTGCCGACCACCGTGGCCCCGAGACCCCCGAGCTTGATGTGGTGCGCGACAGTGTGCTTGGTCCACTTGGGCACGCCCGGGCTGGCCTTCGACCAGCCCTCGACGGCCGAGCGGATCGCGTTGGACTCTACGTGGCGCAGCTCCTCGTCGTCGCCGTACTGGGCGAGGTCGATGCCCGTCCAGCCGCCGAACAGCGCGAGCGCGCCCTCCTCGGAGCCGTACTGGATCAGGTCGTCGTAGCTCGCCTGCGCGGCCTCGGCCGTCGCGCCCAGGATCGGGCAGAAGAGCGCCAGGAACTTGATCGACCGCGGGTCCCGGCCGAACTCGGCCGCGGCGAGCTGCCGGATCTCGGCGACGTTCTTGGCCACGACCGCGGGGCTGTGGCCCGCCACGAAGATGGCCTCGGCGTTGCGCGCCGCGAACTGCTTCCCGGCCTTGGAGGTGCCCGCCTGCATAATCACCGGCGTGCGCTGCGGCGACGGCTGGCAGATGTGCGGGCCGGGCACGGTATAGTACTGGCCCTCGTGGTTGATGGCGCGGACGAGCGCCGGGTCCGTGTACACGCCCCGCTCGCGGTCGAGCTTGACGGCGTCGTCGCGCCACGAGGCCTGCCACAGCTTGTACATGACCTCGATGTACTCCTCGGCCAGCTCGTAGCGCTTGTCGTGCAGCGGCTGCTCGGCGTGCCCGAGGTTGCGCGCCGCCGAATCGAGGTACCCCGTTACAATGTTCCACCCGACGCGCCCGCCCGTGAGGTGGTCGACCGTGCTCAGCCGCCGCGCGAGGTGGTACGGCTGCTCGTAGGTCGTCGCGACGGTCACGCCAAAGCCGAGGTTCCTCGTCGCGGCGGCCATCGCCGGGACCACGGCCAGGGGCTCGTTGACGGGCCATTGCGCGCCCGAGATGATAGCTGGGTCGGGGTTGCGCGGACCTTTGTAGACATCGTAGGCGCCCTGGGTCATTGGTGTTAGTGTTTACTCTAAGAAAAGGCAATGCGCACATGTAGGGACGATCTGAAAGATTCTTGAGATTTATATAGAGACGACAGATCAGCAGTACTCACCAGAACGTCGGCGATGAACATGCCATGGAACTTGCCCTTCTCGAGAAGCTTGGCCAGGTTCACCCAGTGGTGGACGTTGTTGAAGTCCCACGACTTGTCCTTGGGGTGCCGCCACAGCCCCGGAGATTGATGACCGCTGCAGGACTCGACAAAGGCGCTGATGATGAGCTGCTTCTTGGGCGACGGCGAGGAGCTCGCCTGAGGTGCTGGCTCGGCAGACGACATGATGAGAGATGGTTTGCCGTGGCGATGTTGTAAGTTCTGGAGCTGTGCCTGGGTATGCTCACAGAGGGCAGTGACTTCTAGGAAAGTTCCAGCCCTTTTTGACGAGCGCCTGGACCGCGACGCGACTTTGCGACCCTAGACACCTTTCTGGCTTCTGCGGGGGACAAACGTCACACGACAACGTGGGCAGACATGCATGCTATCTGCCGGGGTCCAATGATGCCATTGAGTCTGTTTTGGCGGAATCGGCACTCGGAACATGAACGATCGGCAGTCTCAGCATCTCCCACATCGAGGCATGGTGCAGTTGGCTAGTAGGATCCCATGCATCAGACTCATGCTGGAGCACGAAGAAGCCATGGGGAGTTGCGTGCTGTCCCTGAGATGAAGAGCCAGCAGCCAGGCTAGCCGCTTCGGGCAACCTTTCAAAAACAAGCCCGTCTTCCCTGAGGTTGAGTGCCACGGGTTGAGAGCAGGCGCATGTGTAATCAGTAGCATGTCACATTGGTTCCGATTCCGGATACACGCAATTCAGTACAAAAAGATCCGGCGCCTCAGTGTTACGTGGTCTTCATGGTCGCGTGGGGGCCGGATGATACCGGACAGGGATCGTCCTGTGCTGCAATCACGAAGACACCATCTCGAATGGCGTGATAACGACTTGATGAGGGGAACGCCATCACCGGCCACCACACAAAAACAACTTTTAGAATCGAATTGAACGCCTCCTGGTTGGGTATGGGACCGGACTCGCTGCCCGCACACCGTTTTATCATGCGTGGAAACTCTCTCTCAACGGCGGCGTGGATGAGCACAAAGATCAACAGGGGATGGATGACCATGGCGAACAACCCCCAATTCTTGCACCATCGAAGCTAAGAACATGTTATCAAAGCCCGGCCATTTATCGCAGTCGGGTCCCGAGGAGCTGGGCCAACTTCAAGCTGTATTGTGTCGACGTTGGATAGCTATAAACACAGAGTGGTCAACGGCACCACCACTGTCAAGCCGACTGCGGCGTCTCTTCTCCCCTCGACTGCATAGTCAGAGTACTTTTTGCCTACTCGTGCTCAATCGCAAATGTCGCAACTAATCGCCCGAGATGCGGGCGCACCCCTGCCCCAGGGTGCGGGCTACGCCGTGGTCGTTGGCATCGGCTTCCTCATCGCCTTCGTCATGGTGTTCGTGACGCACATCCTCAAGAAGACCGTCGGCGAGGACAACAAGACGAGCGAGATGTTCGTGACCGCGAACCGGAGCGTCGGGACCGGCCTGACTGCCTCGGCGGTCATCTCCTCATGGCTGTGGAGTACCGCCATGCTGGGAAGTGCACTTGTCGGGTACAACTTCGGAGTTGCTGGGCCCTTTTGGTTTGCTGCTGGGTACGTTGACTTCCTCCTCCATCGCATCTGCCAAGACCTCGCTGCCATTGCAGACAGCACACTGACTCCATACGTCGCTGCAGGTGCTCCCCAATGATCGTCTTCTTCGCGGTGCTGGGCATCTCCTGCAAGATGCGCATCCCCGAAGCCCACACGCTCCTGGAGATTGTGCGCATCCGCTACGGCAAGGTCGGCCACATTGTGTGGATCGGGCTGTGCCTGATCAACAACATCATTGCCGTCGCAAACATGCTGCTCGGAGCCAGTGCCGCGATCAGCGCCCTGTAAGCCCCCATCTCCAGTTCATAAACCACGCGTCTACCAAATTTGAATCGTGAGCTCACACATTCCTCAAAAGCACTGGCATGCACGTCATTGCCGCGACGTTCCTCCTCCCCGTCGGAGTCATCCTCTACACATTTGTTGGAGGCATCAAGGCGACGTTCCTGACCGACTATTTCCACACCTTTGTCATCACAATCATCATCTGCTTCTTTACCATCCAGACATTTCTCGTCCCCGAGATTGGCTCGCTGGGTGGATTGTACGACCTCATCGAGAAGGCCGGGCAGAACTTCCCCGTGGCGGGCAACCAGAATGGGTCCTATCTCACGATGACCAGCAAGGATGTAAGTTCGTCACAAGCGGACGGGGTGGCACGCGAGAAAGCTAACACAGACCCAAAACCCGCAGGCCATCCTGTTCGGCATCATCCACCTCCTCGCCAATTTCGGCCTCGTCATCATGGACACGGGCTTCTTCGCCAAGGCGTTCAGCGCCGCGCCCGAGGCCGTCGTGCCGGGCTACATTGTCGGCGGAATCGCCTACTTCGCCATCCCGTGGTGCCTCGGCACGCTCATGAGCTTCGCGGCGCTCGCGCTCGAGGACACCCCGCGCTTCCCCACGTTCCCGGACCGCATGACCTCCCAGGAGGTCTCCAACGGGCTGGTCCTGCCTTACGCGGCGGTCGCGATCGCGGGCAAAGGCGGCGCGGCCGCGGTGCTGCTCATCATCTTCATGGCCGTGACGTCGACCATCTCGGCGCAGGTCATCGCCGTGTCGTCCATCATCGCGTTCGACATCTACCGGCAGTACTTCCGCCCGGCGGCGACGGACCGCGACGTGATCCGGTGGAGCCACATCGGCGTCGTCATCTTCGGGCTCTTCTCCGCGGCCTTCTCGACCGCGCTGTACTACGGCAACGTCGACCTCGGCTGGACCCTGTACATGCTCGGCGTGCTCACGTGCCCGGGCATCTTCCCGACCGTCTTCACCATCCTGTGGCGCAAGCAGTCGCGGCTCGCGGCCGTCGTGTCCCCCTTGCTGGGCATGGCGACGGGCATCGCCGTCTGGATCGGCACGGCGTACGCCTTCTCCGGCGAGGTATCCGTCGCGTCGACGGGCAAGACCTTGCCCTGCATGTACGGCACCACGGCCTCCGCTCTCAGCCCGGGCCTGTACTCGGTCGTCATCACCTTGATCAAGCCCGACAACTTCCGGTGGGAGTCGTTCCGCGAGGAGAGGCTGGCGTTCACGCAGCAGCAAGCCGTGCCGACACCTGGCGCAGGAAAGTCGGGTGAGGCCGCGGATGACGCCGCCGTTACATCGGTTCCTGTGGCGAAAGAGGGCAAGGCGGAATCTGCGGGGTCGTCCCAGTCCCAGTCCGACGACGAGGACCAGTCCGTCAGCAGCTACAAGCGGGACAAGATCAGACTGCGTCGCTGGGGGCGGATCGCGGCCATCTGGGCCCTCGCGACGTTCCTGGGCCACTGGGTGCTCTGGTAAGTGTTTTCTCCTCACGTACTTCTTTGACTTCGTCGGCATGATTATTTCAAGCGACATTGTGCTAACTGGATTAACAGGCCACTGCCCATGTACGGCGCGGGTTACATCTTTGGCAAGGGCTTCTTCGAGGCGTGGATTGTCGTCGCCATCATCTGGGTGTGGGGTACCATGCTCGTGGCCGGGTTCTTCCCCATCATCGACGGCTGGTCGCAGATCAAGGCTGTGTATCGGGGTCTCCGGGGCGGTGGAGGGTTCGCGAAGTGAGGAAGTGCTGTGTTGACAGCGTCCTGTAGGACAACCTCAGCTATTGGAGTCCAATATGTGCTTTAAGTATACTTGGCACATAGTCTCTGGTGTGGAGCGTAGCTGATGAATATCAACTCAATCCATGTGTCTCCGAGAGTGCATCATGTGATGCCGCTGCCAAGCAAGCCCGTCCTCTCAGACTGCGCTGTCGGAGCCGAGATCCGTGCGGTGGCATGAGAGCCCGCAGGGCGCAGCGCTTTAAATAGCACAGCCCGCCCCCGCAACACCACAACAGGGGGGTCGATCCCCTGCGTGACGTCACCCGCAGCCAATCGTGGTGTCCAGCGCGTGGCTTAGCTAAGCCTGGCCGGGATGGGACCTGCAACCTGGACGTGCTCGAACCACCTGCACCAAAGAAGGGACAGCACTGCCTGTCAGCGGGGGCCTGGAGGATCACTGGAGGCCAGATCCTTCCGTCCTGCCTCATCAATATATCGCCAACCATCACTGCACCTGTCTGATATCTCTTGGGGCCTTTGTTCCTCACACAGCCTGTGACCCTCGCGAATATTGTTGCGTCAAATCGCCCCCGGACTGCCATCTTTCTCTCGTCCGTCACAACTGCAGCCATGAGGAATCCCTTCTCGCACACGACGGCCCAGGGCGAGAAGCAAGGTCTCAATGCCCCGACACCCAACCACTGCAATAACCCATTCTTCCAGGCCATGGTACCCGCAACGGACAAGCCGCTTCCAAACGAGAAGCCTCACCCCCCAAGCCCAGGCGACCTCCCTCCTCCCTCATACGACGAGAGCGTCAGCAGACCTCCTCTTCCTCCCCCTTCAGCCTTAAAACCCACAGCAGTGCCCACCGCCACACCACAGCGATCTTCCCAGGAAAGGCCAGCACCCCAGCAACAACCATCACAGCAGTCACAGCAACACCACCACCCACCGCCGCCGCAGCAGCCGCGCTACTTCCTCCCGACAGAATGGTGCCTCTTCGGCGGCGGCTTCATGGAGACGACCCTCATGCTCGCCGAGAACCCGGCCCGCCCCATCTACGCCGTCAGCCAGCACTCCGGCTGGTCCGGCAGCCCCGACGTCGTCCTGCACTGCGGGCCGGACCCGAGCATGCCGGCCCTCGCATCCGCCGAGAAGGGCTTCTCGACCATGGGGGCGAACCAGATCGTGCTGCCCGCGCTGCATCCCTTCGGGGGACCGGGTAGCAACAACAACGGCGGAGGCAGCATGGCCGTCGTCACCGAGGAGCTGGTCAACCAGTCCGGCTGGACGCCCAACATGGCCTTCTCCATCGAGGTCGGGCACCTCGACCCCACCGGGCGCTCCCCGCCGCCGCAGCGCGAGTGGTTCGAGTGGCGGCACTCGCGCGGCGACGCGGTGCTCGACCTCGACGCGGGCAGCTCGTACGGATACAAGCTCGTCCGGCTGTCCACGCGCCCGCCGCCGGGCGTCGACCCGGGCGCCGCGCAGTTCGTCGGCGGAGGGTACATGACGAGCAGCGGGGAGGAGGTGGTCGCCGTGTTCGCGCGGATACCCGCGAGCATGTCACGGCGCATGAAGTTCCGGTTCCTGGGCACCGGCGCGAGCGGGCTGCTGGGCGACAGGTGGGCGCTCATGGCGGCGGTCACGGCAATCCGGATCTGGCAGCGGGAGGCGAGGAATCGGAGGTAACGAGTCGGATGACACAGAGGGACAGCGGCTTTGCTGAGACTTTTTTCAAGGAGTTGGGCAATGTTGGATTTTTCAAAGAGCGGAGCGCGGAGAGGAGCGCGGTGGTGGTGACCTGCAACTGGACCGGCTGTGCAGCGGTAGATCTCATGGTGTAAATAATGTTTTTATCCTGACTCGGAGTAGGATGACTACTGCTGCCTCATTGATAATCAAACTTCCGAGGTTCGTCTGGATACCTGCACAATATTCCCGGGAATTCCATCGAGAGGTATACGAGGAAGGCGTATATGTCGAGGTTCCTTCTTATGAAGGGATACGTGTTGGACCTCACCACTCAACCACACAGGCATCAAATGCTTGCCTCCCTGTCCGTTTTGAAACCAAATTCCGCCGCGACGCACGGGCGGCCCGTCCAAAGCTTGAGGTGAGGGAACCTCTCTCTCACGCAGTCGAACCAGAACACGCTGATTACGCCCACGAACTCGACGTCCTGCAGTGAAGGACAGGATAGGAATACCAGTGCGACCCTGTGGGATTCCCGGTTCGCTTCCATGTGGAGACTGGCGTCAGCGACAAGCGCGGGCTGCGGCACACTTGACCGTGACGCACAGGGTCTTGAGGCCGGAGAGCGCCCGCTGATGCCCGGAGTCGAGACTGTACTCTGGGCTCTTGTCGAAGGGCGACCGGAAGGGAGCAGCGTGGTAGACGTCCGGGTTGTCGATGCGGTATTCCAGGTGGAGCCGCGTGATGCTTGATGCCGTGATGTGCGGTGGGAAAAAGATGGCGGCGCGTATCGCAATGTCCGTGCTCGCCGGGACGAGGGGGACGGTCCGCTCGTTGGTCAAGGAGAGCCGGAGCAGCTTCTGCGCGATCGGAGTGAGCTCTGCGGCAATCTGCTTGCAGGACTGTAACAGTGGCGGCATCTGAGTGTCGAACTCGATGAGGTACCGTCTAGCTGTTCCGTCGCTTGGCTGATGGTGAAACGTAACGGCTCCTGGCTTGTATAGCGGAATCGCGGCATCGTGAGGCGAGTATTGAATGTAGCTGATCGTGTAGAAGTCGTGGATCATGACTCGGATCTCAGGTGGCAACCGCGAGAGGAAGGTAGATTGTTTCTGGACGTGTGGTGCCATGCTTGAGGGCATTGTCTCGTGTTGGATGTCGCGGAGGGTTTTGGACGGAGGTGTGTTGGAGAGCGTGTCCGTTTTGTGGGTGGAAAGAGAGTCTGTGGATGCTGGCAGAATGTGGTTGTGGCAGAGTGTGGTGCAAGAAAACAAGGCATCGCTGAGATGATAGAGGCAGAGCAGGATATGGGGAGTGCCTGGCATGGGTCACCAGGCAGAGCTCGACAAGTGACACCGAGAACTGCCGCGAGCGGCTTCAGGAAAGCTTCACGTAACGTTCACCAGCTGCTCACACATTTCTCTATATTGTATTCGATGGTTTTCTATTGCAAGATCTGATACTCGTAGCAACCACGGATGCCAGAGTACGGTTGTCGCGCCTCCCGGGTAAGCTCAACAACCAAGGCACCTCTTTCTTCCTCGTCTTCTTACACCACCAGACTCTGGCCTTTCTGGTCGTCGCTTTACCGCATCTCGGCCACGATCCCACACCAGCACGCCCGCAGCACCATGCCTCGCGTCAAGCAGCCAGCTTCGAGCTTTCTCTCGAAGCTCCCCGTCGAGCTCCGGGATGCAGTCTACGAGCACTACATGCTCAACTACGTCGAGAACGCTGCTGACACCATCGTCCGACCGGACCCCCGCCCCCCGCAATGCATGTGCTTCCTCGAGATCGAGGGCGAGGAAAACGGCGACAGCGACTCCCCGTCGTCCGGCCCTCCATTAGCTCGCACATGTAGGCAAGTCGCATCCGAGCTGGCAGCCACCGCAGCCCGCTTTCTCAAGATCACCATGAGCAGCGACGCCACGACCGCCTTCGTCGATGTCGAACGCCACATGAGGATGCAAGCATCCCTCCCTCGCCGCTGCACCTGGACCAGCGTCCGTTATCTGCACCTCGAGTACCGCACGTGGTTACGCGATGGGGAGCACCGGCCCGTCGCTCTCGGCTGTCTCGGGGACAGCCTTGCCAGGCAGTATGGAGGCAGGCTCGTCAACCTGGAGACCCTACGCATCACAATCATTTTGCCGCGGTTCATGCCCAGAACGGCCTGGGGCGTCGGCATTCTGCTTGTGGGCGCTACTGACTATACGCTGTCATGCGCCACGCCTTTTCTCAAGCTCCTGTCACTGCAGAGTGTCGAGCTCACGCGAGTGTTTAGTCAGCGCGGGATTGACGACATGTGCAGCGACCATCCCCACCTGCGCGTTTGGCGCGGCCGCCGGTGTGTGGACGGAGACCTCGGAATTGCAGACTGGGATGAGGTGAGGGAATACAGCAATCACGAGTTCGAGCTCTGCTGAAGAACCGCCAGAACCGGGTGCTCTCGACGAAAATAGTCAGTTCTCAGAGATGACCGCAGGAAACGAACGGGAAAGGGGCTGATGTTTGGCAGTGGGAGATAAGCACATGTGAGCAATGAAGCGTCAAGTCGCGAAGGATTGCCGTGTGCAAATGAAGGGCAGGCCGCACTCGCCGTGCACGACTTCTCACCTGCCATTGTGTTTATGCGTGTGTCGTTGCTCAAGAGTGCGTGCTCATCTGGTTAGACGCTGACAACGTTTCGCTTTTCCGAGTCTCGCCACAAATGTTTAGTCCCAGTCAACCAGATGTGTTCTCAAAGCCAACTTTCACTTCCCGGTACTGATACCATCGCCGTCTCCAAGCGGCCTCTGCCATTGTCCAATCACACTGCGAGAGTCGTACAGATACGCCGACGACAAGCGACGAGGTCAGGCTGCTGCTTGGTGATTGGCAGGGGGACAGCATATGTGGGGCCAGCTGCCACAAGCCTCCGTAGGCTCAGAATGATTCATCCGCCATCGGCACTAATCGGGCCTAGTGCCCTCTCACATCGCCCAGGTCGGCGCGTCTTGGCAGGTCTGAATCATCCAAGACAGCCTCTTTGCATCACAGTCTCGGAGACTTTTAGTTTCAATCATGATGGTAACCAGGCGAAGAGGAAAAGAGTATAAGTTATAGCTGAAGAACCGGCCCGGTGTCCAATCCGACTCCAAGACGTCATCAGAACACACTACAGCTTCGACTTACACAACCCTCCGGTTCCACAGCTTCGCGCTTACATAGCACAAACAACACCTTCACAGCCTTCCTTTACCTTAATGGTCGGCGCAACATCCGGTGCAAGCTCTGCCTCCGCTGCCGCAATGATCCTCTTACAACAAGAGCAAGCTCACCATCTCGAAGCGCCACGCTCAACCATGGACAAGACCCACAGTCACAACCCCAGCGCGGACTATCCGCCCAGGACAGCCAGCCCGCTCTCGGACCCAGAAGACCCCTTCTACACCCATAATGAGACCACAGACTCGAGTTGGGACGACAGTAGCGATGAGTACGACGACGTCGAGTTCGGGCCCGATCCCCGCAGAGAACGGCCGGCGGGCCCACATCTCGTCATCGACACGGACACGATGAGGCTGCCCTCGGGCAGGATCATCTCGTCCCGGTCTGGCACAGGGGCGAGCGGTATATCACACACACGACGACAGCAACGCCGGAGATCACCGCATCTCCTCGAGGAACAGGACGATCAGCAGCAGCAGCAGCCCCGATCAGGCCAGACTGCCCACACAACCTCATCACGGTCGCCGACACCAGAACACGCCCTCGCCCCCAGCAGCACCACCACCACCACAGAAACCCTCTCCAGACGCGAAGCGAAACGCAACCGCGCCGTCACGACGCAGTACCAGCGCTTGCGCCTCAGCGACCAGCAGACCGTCGCACGGCTACCCCTAGGCGAGCAGTGCGCCCTGCTCGCGACGACGCAGCGGGCTGTCGAGGGCGCGCAGCGCGAGGGCCAGCGGTTCACGGGCAAGATGGACAGCCTGGGCAATATCAAGGTCTCGGAGCGGTTCGTGAATGATGTCCCCGGGGGTAAGGCGCACAAGAATCGGTTCTTTGCGCGGTGATTGGAATGGAGGATATTGTTGAGGACAGAAGAAGTTGGGTTTTAGGGTGACAGGGAAAGGTTCGGAGACGCGGTAGCTTGGCCACAGTTTATTTTTTAATTTTTTATTTCATCTTTTATGAAATGCTTAGAGGCAGGCTTAGGCCAGCGCGGAATTACTCGTAATAATTGACAGCCATTATGCAGCTGCCTCAAGTTTACGTGCTGTATTGTATGGTGGGTAGTCCAGTCTTCGGACTTCGCTCCGCTTTACTGCCTCTTTACCCAATCCGCGTGAAATTGGAACAACACAATGCAATTGACACTTCTTGGACCGCAGCTCGGGTCTGTGCTCCAATATCAATTAGTAACTAGGAGCTGAAGAGAAGAGAGAAAAAACGGGAGCCGCCGTTATACCGTGCTTGCCCGGCACTTGACGGCCCCTGCACGTCCTTCGCGCTATACCCCATAGAGTAATTAGAGGTTTTGACGTAGGTGGTCGGCAGTGCCGCCTGGGGGATGCCGGGGTTGTGGCAAGGCAACAGTAATAATGCCTACCCCGACTGCGCCGCGCCCAGCACAAGGCCGTCACTGGTTGGCTGGCGCCAAGCCTTTCACTTGTTCAACTACCTACTATTTCCGCTTCGGGCCTCGCTGACGGGGCGGGCAGCCGCCCTGGACGGAGAACGTCCAATCTTGCGGGAAACTCGGCTTCTCCAGGTCCCACTGCATGGCAACTTGCGATTACCTATTTGGGATTGACGATGGCTCCTGATCAGTCAGGTACAAGTAGGCCGTGGTCGCAGAAGATTCTGAACCAACGTTGCCTCGTGCTCTTCCATTCTACGCTATCAAGTGAACAAAGTCCCTCTCTACCAAGGAAGCAGTTTCAAACACAGAATCCAACCATCACTTCCTACCACCATTCACCATGAGACGTCCGGTCCTAGCATCCATTCCGTTCCTAGCCAACGCGGCTCTGGCCTCGCCCCTGCTCAGCGAGTCCGGCACGCCGGGCCACCGCCTGACGAAGTGCTCAGAGAACAACAGCACTAGCACCCTGCAGTGGACCAACTGCGCTGGTCTCAATGCAACGACGGTACCTGTTGACTGCAGCTCCATCGAAGTGCCGCTGGACTATACCGACAAAGTCTCCGGCCGGAAGCTCAAGCTCGAGCTGGTTAGAGCGCCCGCCCCGAAGCAGCCCAGCAAGGGCTCCGTGCTGGTCAACTTCGGCGGGCCGGGAGGCGAGGGTCAAAAGACGCTCCTGATCTACGCGGCCTCGTTGCAGAAGTAAGTCCTTTGCCGACATTCATATCACCTTGGCCCCCCCTTGCTCTGGGACGTAGCCTATTTACTGACACGCAATTTCTCTTTTCTCTCAGCGCCACCGGCGGCGAGTTCGACCTCATCTCCTTCGACCCCCGCGGCACCGGAACCACAATGCCTTTTACCTGCTTCGACGACCCGCACCAGCTCCAGCTCATGCTGGCGCGCTACCAGCTCGACCCCCCGGACGCCTCCGACATCTCACTCGGCACCACGTGGGCGCAGGCGGGCGCCTGGGCCAACGCGTGCGCGGACAGCCCCGCGGCCAAGTCCACCGCGGAGCTCGTCGGCACGGCGTTCGTGGCGCGCGACATGATGCAGATCGTCGACGCGCTGGGCGGGGACCGGATGCTGCGGTACTGGGGCATCTCGTACGGCACGACGCTGGGGGCCACGGTGGCTGCGATGTTCCCGGACAGGGTGGAGAGGGTTTTGCTGGATGGGGTGGTGAATAGCCATCGGTACTACCACAACAGTGGCGTGTAAGTCAAGGCCCCCCCCCCCCCCCCTCCCCTTCATTCAATGTCAAAGTTTTGTACGCTGAGAGTTATGAAACTAACGTCACCGCACAAACCAGGGACATTGACCAGCTCGGCATGGCCGACGAGGCCTGGACCGGGTTCCTTGAGGAATGCACCCTCGCGGGTCCTGAGAAATGCGCCATTGCGGCCCTCGCGCCCGGTGACGCGACCACCCTCGCCACCGTCCTCCAGGACGCGCGCGAGTCCTACCGGCACTCCCCCATCGCGGTTGGCAGCACCGTGCTGACCTACACCGCGGTTTCCACGCTGTACTACATCTTCACGCGCACGCTCGACGTCCTGGCCGAGTCGACGCAGATCCTGCTCAGCATCGCGCGGCGCGACGAGGCCGGGCTCAAGGCCGTCGTGGAGTTCATCGACGGGCTGGGCGCGACCGTCACCGACGTCACGCAGCCCCTGTACGCGATCAAGTGCGGCGACCAGTTCCCGCGGTACAACAGCCTCGAGGGCGGCGTGCTGGCGGATATCGAGCACTACATCGAGTCCTCGTCCAACTTTGGCAACATTCCGACCCCGCTGTCGGCGATGTGCGCGCGGTGGCCCTACCAGGCCAAGGAGCGGTACGCGGGGGACTTCCAGGTCAAGACGCGGCACCCGGTGCTGTTCCTGCACAACACGTTCGATGCGGCTACCGGGCGCGAGTCGGCGTACAACATGAGTTCTGGGTTCGAGGGGAGCCGCGTGGTGGAGCAGGTCGGCTATGGGGTAAGTTGTTGTTCTTCTCCTCCTTTTCTGCTTTTTGCGGTGTGGATTCCGTGATCGTGTTCGTATTGTGTTTTTGGTTTATGTGCTTGTGCTGACGAGGTTGGTCTTTCTAGCATGGCACCTTTGCCCAGTCGTCCGAGTGCACGATGAAGCTTACCCGCGAGTATTTCCTGACTGGCAAGGTTCCCGAGGAGAACACCAAGTGCACCGTAGACACGAAGTTGTTTCCTTGAGGGGTGATTGACTTGGAAGTCGACGTGCGGTGATGTACCTTCTTCCGAGGCACGGCTTGACGTGCTCTCCTGTTGTTCACTTCTCTTACCTTTGTGTTCGGGTTCACGCGTGCACCCGGCGCCGATTGTTTCTGTATCCCGTCATGCTTCAGTTTAGTGCGAGGACGCTTATCTTCCCTTTTCCCTTGTGTGTAGATTTGATTTTGTTCGTGACTTGTTGTTCATAGACTGTATACAATTAGATAGGCTCAGCTCATAGGCCAGGCTTGTCCCCCAATGTTAACACTGACACACATCGTTCTTCATTATATCTATCAACAAACCACGCGCTATGATTCTATGGTGTTTAAACAGGAGAATGGACGCCAACGTAACTACGAAATATAGCGAGCCACGAAAACCGCATGCCAGATACCTCGTTACCGCCGCAGCCCCGCACTCTCCATCTTGTCCTCGTCCTCGTCATCATCATCGGGTTCCTCGCCGTGCTCCACGAGCTCGTACTCGTGCTTCTCTGCCCCGGCATCGCCTCCTCTCGCCTTTGCCCGCCTGCGGCGGACATACCACGTCGCCGCCGCTGCGACGGCCGAGACGAGCGCGAGTCCGGCCACGCCGGATGCTACTGACGTGCTGCTGTAAAGTCGATATGTGTCAGTCAACATGATTTTCACGACAGTGCACGTCCGATCACGAGTATAAATGCCCAGGACAAACTTACTTCACGCTCAGCCCGCTCTTGAGCTCCACAATCTCATGCCACTCCTGCGCAGGTCGCACATCCTGCTTCTCGCACACCCTCTTCGAGTCCGTCCCGACAGGCAACTCCTTGAGCAAGCCCTGGCGCTGGATCTCGAGCGGCGCCTCAATGATGGTCGCGACCAGCCCGCTGTGCGCGTGCCACTCCATGTGACAGTGGAACAGCCACACGCCCGGGTTATCCGAGCGGAACCGGATCCGCACGCCCGCGCCGCTGCGCACCAGCACCGTGTCCCTCCGCACGGGCATTACCGCGGGATCGACAGCATCCCATACGCTGGGCTCGCTCGTGTCCCCCGGCGCGGGGAAAGGTTTCGTGGTCCGCGCGAGCACCTGGAACGAGTGCCCGTGCAGATGCACCGGGTGGTCCATCATGTGCCTGTTGATCACAACAATGTCGGTGATTTTGTCGTACGCGAGCACCATCGAGCCCGCGTGCTTGCCGTACAGCTCCGGGTCCGTGACGTTGGCGTCGGCGTCGAGCGCGCTGAACAAGGTCGGCAGCTCGGGTGGGCTGTAGACGGAGGTATTGAACATCCAGTTCATCCCGCCGTGCATCCCGCCGCTCATGCCCATCCCGATGGCGAGCGTGACGGTCTGGTCCGCGGGCGCGGAGCCGCCGAGCACAGGCTGCGCGTCAAAGGGCACGAGGGTCATGTCGTCGAGCACCGAACCGAACTCCTCGACGACCGCGGCGTCTGGGAGCGCCTTGGAGTCGTCGTAGGTGAGCCAGCCTACTGCGCGCTCTGACTGCGTTTCATATTGCAGGGCCTGGGCAGTGTGGTCAGCATGTCAAGGTCCCCGGGCGGAGCGGAAGAAGAAGAATAATGATAATAATAAGAAGAAGACGAAGCAAAGGCCCGAACTCACCGGATCCATCCGCGCAACCATCGGAAAGTTGGCCGCCGCATCGCCCCTCGTCGTCAGCAGGAAGCTGTGCCGCTGCCCGGCCGCGAGGTAGATCATGTTGGCCTCGGCCTCGCGCGTCCACGTCCCGTCCGCCTCGACGACGCGCATGACGTGGTTCTCGATCCAGAAGTACAACCCCACGTACGCGCCAATGTTGGCGACGTGCACGAGGTACGTGGTGTCGGGCTTGACCTTGACCGTGACGTTGGTCGTGTCGTTGATGAGGATGCTGTCCGGCTCTGGGTCGCCGCCGTTGTGGTCGTATTCCTCCAGCAGCGCCGTCATGTCGTCGTGGTACCAGTCCGACAGCGACAGGCTGATCTCCTCGCTGTACTGGCCCTTGTACGGGTCCGCAGGGTCCGCGATGACGAGCAGGCCCCGCAAGCCGTCCGGGTACTGCGACGTCGTGTGCGAGTGGTACCAGTAGGTGCCGGCCTGGTCGACGCGGAAGCGGTACGTGAAGGACTCACCGGGCCGGATGGAGCACTGGGAGACGCCCGAGGTGCCGTCCATGTGGGCCGTCGTGTTCATGTAGATGCCGTGGAAGTGCAGCGACGTCGACTGGTTGCCGAGCGAGTTCCACGTGTTGACGACGATGGTGTCCCCCTGGGTGGCCGTGAGCTGCGGCGGCGGGAAGACGCCGTTGACGCCGATGACGGGCCGCGGCTGCAGCCCGTCCGGGTTCGCCCAGACCCAGGTGATGTTGAAGTTGTGCTCGACGACGGCGCTGGCGGCTGTGCGCGCGAAGACGGCGAGCACCGTCGCGAGGAGGAGCAGCATAGGTGGCGGCCAGAAGCCTCCTGCATGTTTTTGTCGCGCCATCTTGACGACTGCTGCTACGTGTTGTGGTCTCTGGAGATGTGCAAGTGGTAGGGCTGAGTATCGAGGTCGCACCTATGCAGACACCCGTCTGGTGTCGGGGCCGTCGCGACTGGGCTTGCTGTGGTGCTGACACGCGAAGGGACAACTGGCCCCTGGACCTTTTTGCCGGCTGAGGCCAGGCCAGGGACCTCACTACTGCAGGGGTGGCAACCGAAACGAGGTCAGGGGCCGCGCCCAGCAAATCTCTGCGGAATGCAAAGCCGCCGTAGTGGACCGGGCCAGGGGCTTGGCAGACGCCACCATTGCACCCGAGCCGTCCCGCTCGCCACTGTCTCGTGGTGATGAGATACAGAGGCCTCATCGAGAGTCAAGCATTCTCTTCCTGCGAGCTGGAATGACTTCTTCTTGCAAAGACCGTGAGGCAAGCTTGAGTCCTTCTGGAGTGATTGCGAACGGTGACGTTGCTGTCCACGATGGGGATGTTTCCGCATCTGCGTCAGGGCTGTTTCAAGTTTGGCAGATCACGTTGACAACATGTGTCTTGGGGTCGGATGGTGGGAAACAACGGGATCCCGTCCGATAAACTGCTGATTCCCCCCCTACCCCGAAACAGAATCGTGTACTGACAACGCTACAGCCGCTTCAACTGCTCTCGGCACGCAAATGCTCCCACCGTACAGCTCCTACGCCAAACACGTGCATGCATCCATCCTTGCGCGAGAAGCACCTACTCCTTGTTGAAGTCCACCACGATGCGGCTGAACAATCACAATATACTTGTCAGCGAGGACTAGCTTCGGGCGCTTTTGTTATAGTCAAGGACTTACCCAGCGACTTCGCCTCGTTTAAGCTTCTGCACCGACTCGTTCCACTGCGAAAGGCCCACGATGGTGGGCTCGAGCTTGAGCTTGCCTGTGAGATGTGACATGCACGAGGATCAGCAAACGGGAATTGTCTCCAACATCGCATCTGTTCTTAAAAACTTCTGATGAGCCTACCTCTCTTGGCGAATTCGAGCGTCGCGTCGACATCAGCAAGGCTGCTTACCAGCGAGCCCTTGATCGACTGGCCACGGACAATGATCGCCGTGGGGGAGAGGTTGATCTTGTACTGGTCCTTGGGCGGCAGTCCGATGCTGTGTTGATAAAAGTCAGAGATGAGTGTGTGAGGCTGCGCTAGAATGCACGCAGGACGATTTGCTTACCACATGACGACACCGCCCATTCTGTAGCCAAGATAGTTGATCGACGTGGGATACGCCTGGATAGCTGTACGCAGGCCACACACGTCGTCAGCATCAGCATCCTCTCCCCCGATCTTTCTTACCCAGGACACGACCAACAGGCAGAAAAGGACAAGCACAAAACGTACCAGTGACAAACACAACATGCGCCCCTCCCCCCGTGATCTCGACGACCTTCTTCCCCGCGTCCTCGACCTCCCTGAAGTCTACAAACTCCTCCGCGCCCATGCTGAGCGCAAGCTGGCGCCTCTCCTCGCCCGTGTCCACCACGACGGGTCTCAGCCCCATCGCGACGGCGAGCTGCACGCCCTGGATCCCCACCCCGCCGCCGCCGCCGGGGAAGCACGCCCACTGGCCCGGGGTCGCACCCGAGGCCTTGATGGCCGTGTACATGGTCGAAGCGGAGCACATGACGGGGCCCGCGACGTGGTCGGGCACGCCGTCCGGGATGATGGTGGTGTACCGCGCTGGGGAGACGATGTATTGCTTGTAGGAGCCTGTGGTCACGGGAACACGAAGAGGCCCTTATCAGTACATCCGAGCGAACAGCTGGGAGAGACGCGGAGAGAGAGATGATCGCCAGACTTCAGGGGGGGTCAGAGGACGCACCATCGACTTGCAAGCCCGTGATCTTGCCGCTGAGGCAGTAGTTGTCGTTGCCGGTGCGGCACTGCTCGCACGTGAAGCACACGTCGGCGATGGGCTTGAAGCCCGCGCGCTGGCCGATTTTGATATCCCTCACGTCGGCGCCCACAGCCACGATCTCGCCCGCGCCCTCGTGGCCCGGGCACTGCGTGCCAAAGGTGGACATGGCGGGCGAGTCCCAGTCGTTCAGCGCGTAGTGCACGTCGCTCATGCACAGGCCGGTGCAGGAGAGCTTGATGAGGACATCGTGGGGGCCTGTGTGGGTGTCGCGGAATGGTTAGTGACCGTCCCTTGTGGGATGGCGACGAGCGTGATGGCACATACCGAACGCCGGGACGGGGACTTTCTTGACCTCGATCGTAAAGTCGGGCCCTTCGTTGACGACGACGCCGGCCAGGCACTCCTTCGGGATCTCTGGCCCGTTGCTTGTCTGCGCCATAGTTACCCAAGTGCCAGGGACGATCTTTACCGATGTTGGTAGCTTGCACTATCGTGTGTAAAGATCTTGGGTAACAATGAAATCGGACGCGTATGTCGTGTAACCGGAAACCAAACCTTCCTCAGGACGGCACGTATCGCAAAGTGCACGGCTCATGCTCTCTTTATACATGCCGCTTCCCCGCAGCTCTCCATGAACCCCAGACTCCCTCCGGCGGCCCGGTTCCGCTGCTGGACACGGGGGACCCCCAAATCGCCAAGAAGTGCGGGGAAGGGAGGAGAGAAGAGAGTGGAAAGGCATGAGTGTGGTAATAGTATGTGAGTGTCACGCTAGCGATGGGGCCATTTGGTCGTTGTTTCGATCCCCGGGAGCCAGAGAATTGGGGATGCGCTGCGTCACCATTGACCGTGGTGCTGATTCTCCACGTGAGGGGTCACGAGGGAGGAATGTTGTTCCTCGGCAGTTGAGAAGTGGTTCCCGCGCGACAGGGGCAGTTGTTGTGAGCAGAAAGTCTAAAATTGCCCCGGCTAGATGCTGTCGGGTCATTGTTTTGAGCTGCTGGTGTCGAGCGGTCGCGTGGCGGCCGTGTCCCGTGCCGCAGTGGTTCACCCATTATGCCGCCGAGGAACATAGCTGCATTACATCAACACTGCTTCCAGAGCCAATTTGAGTAAGAGCCCGCGAATTCTTAATCCTGCTTGATCTGCTAAACTGGCCACAGTCAAGATCGGCGACTCGCCGCCGATCGAGGTTGGCAGCTCGAACTTTGACATGGCAGCGAACTGCGCAAAAGCCCTTGTTTCCTTTGGCCCCAGAGATGCCATACCGACACCAACTCCCCATTGCTTCTTCTTCAACTTTTTCCTATCTCAGTCCTGAGCTGCCGGTTCCAGATCTCTTCCACTTTGTCTCCTGCCTCCCTTTCCTGCAGCACGACTGCCCCTGCGTATCAAGCAGCCGCAGCAACAGGCGGGACATCGACGGCGCCAAAGTGCTCCGCGAACGGGTCGTCGTCGGGCGTCCGGTGGCGGACGTGCTCGATGCCGTTGCTGATGCGGTCGGCCCGCTCGGCGCCCCAGATGTCCTCGATGAACTGCAGCGTCGCGTCTATGCCCGCCGTCACGCCCGCCGACGTGTACACGTTGCCGTCGTGCACCCAGCGCGCGTGCGCCTTCCAGTACGTCTTGGGCCCGTAGGGGGTCATCTGCTTCCACGCGGCCTTGTTGGTCGTCGCCGTCCGGCCGTCCAGCACGCCCGCCATCGCGAGCAGCTGCGCGCCCGTGCACACCGACACGATGTACTTGAGCGACGGGTACACGGTGCGGATGTACTGGATCAGGTCTGTCAGGCGCAGCTCCGGATCCGGGGAGCCCACGGCGCGGGTCCCCGCGCCGCCGGGCACGAAGAGTACGTCGAGGTCGGCGGGAGGGTTGGCAAAGGTGTGAGTTGGCACCACGCGCTGCGAGAAGGACGAATTGGCGGTCTGGTGGTTGCGCAGCTGCGTAGTCACGGGCTCGAGCGTCTTGGCGATGAGGGAGAGGTTCATGTGCACTGAGAGCGAGAGCGTGTTGAGCATGTCGAGCGGGCCGAAGACGTCAAGGGGCGTGAAGGCCGGGAAGAGGATCATGCCGAAGCGCACGGGGATGCTCGAGTTGGTCGTGGGAGGGACCGGGCTGGCACTGGGGGTCGGGCTCGCGGTCGGGCTGGGACTCGAGCTCGAGCTCGAGGCTACCACGGGCGGTGGTCGCGGAGGCCCCGGAGGCCCTGGTGGTCCCGGTGGTGTGGGAGCATTACTGGGAGGCAGGGCGACAATTGTGGTGGCTGTCGAAGCCAGGAGCAGGCAGAGCTGCCACGCGTGAGGAAGCATTGTGGCGTCTTGAACGGTTGGCTTCTGGTCCTTTTGGATTCTCCTGGATAGCCTACAGCTTGGCAGTAAATATTTGACAACGGCACGAAACCGAGGCTTATATATATTCTCCGCTGCAGCCGTCTGGGATAGATATCTACCTCACGCCATCATGGTCCCCCGACCTGCTAGGCCCGCCCAGCCCCGACTCCGGCCCCCGACGCGGGCTATGGGCCGTTCCTGAGCATTGTAGCTAAGTCCGCTGCGACACGGATGTAAATGCGCAAGTTTATCAGCATCCTGCAGCAACGATTGGGCGAGATACGTCAAAGGGATCACCGGGGTCCTCGCCAAGACTTGCGGAGCACCACTCTCCGGCTCCGTAAAAGGGCCCCTGAAGATCTCACCCTCGGCCGCAAGCTCAGCTGAGTGGTAGAGCCTCGCTGCCTGCATAGACGAGTGCGTTCCCTTGAGGTAAGTCTGCCTCATCCAGCCACGGGAAACGGTCCGTACAATATATGCACCACATTCACATAATCGCCGCTGCAGCTCAACGTGCTGTGGTGTCACGAGGAGGGAGGTAATCGCCACAAGCATGTATCACTTTGGCCGGGCGGCTTTTCTCACCGCCGGATCCCCATTCCTGGTGGATGAGCCTAGAGGGACTACCGAGCTACAACCTCTCGTGGATATCAAGCAACCAATGAGCTAGTATTGCCGGAGTATAGTCAAATTGCTCATTGCTCGTAACCTCTAGCGCAGATCGTGGCGCTTTGCTGCCTATATCCCCCTCGTACGTGCTCCTCCTGGCCAATCAACCCCCGACAATCCTCAATCCTGCCTGATCCTTGTAGTAAATGATCCTAGCTGCGGCAAGGCTGTATGCAGAACGACAGAAGAAGTAAGCTCAACAGCCTCAAATGTGCTCTAATCCCCACCCATTTCCAGCCAGCACAGTCCTCTTCATAATTCACTGCGCTTGCAGAACGCAGCATCTATCGATCCGTCAATCTCCTTTTGCGCACCGCGCACAGGCCACCTGCCTCAGAGCCTGCGGCAGTCGCAGTTGCAAGTGAAGTAGCTGCACCCCGGGCCAGTACAAATGCACTATCCGACGCGAGAGAAGGCATTTTGTTAGCGACAACATCTTCGTTCCCTTTTCTCCTTTTGTCTCTCTCCCGATCTTGAGGATATCGTCTGTATATGTGTGATCTCCCCCCC